>JAAAKE020085434.1:0-22339 GCA_010014785.2 Anisolabis maritima | reverse complement strand
AAAATTTGCCGAAAATCGCTTAGCGACATCATATAGTAATAAGCTAAAAAGAGGCAAAAAATTAAAATTTGGAAAAAAAATGAACAGCATCAATGTATAGAGTACAATATTCTCTATCGATCTGTATATACCACAACATAGTAGAATAAATATTTATTGAGATATGAAACTACAAAAACCCATCACATTAAAACCAACAAAACTTTTGAAACAATGTAATAAAAAATATATACATGATGTTATTTAACCTAAAATAAATATTATAACGTTAGGTGTTTATCTAAGTATGAATAATTTAAAAGTTTATGTTAATTTTAACAATATAATTTACATATCATAAAAAAGATAGAAGTGTTATATGAAGTTAACTGCTATTTCTTCTAAAATGATCAATATCAAAAGATGATGAAATTCAAATGTAGAATCCTTAGTTATATTTTTATCGGAGTTTGTGCATGAAGGAATTTTTTTCGTCCTTTCGGCATCAGAGGCCATAGAGACATTAAACAATCCTTAAATAAACTTAATACGAAACACCTTATCCAGGCATATTTATTTACATCAATTAGTATCAAATTGATTTAAATAAATTTGCATCGGACTGCCTGGGATCCGAACCCACACCCCTTGGCTTTTAAGGTTGTCAATATTGATAATGCCAGTATCTTTAACCTCAAGGGGGGGGGGGGAGGCATGATCAACTTATTAGTATTTTCTGAATGGTGAAAGTAAACCTGGAGAACTAAAAGTTGTTTATACGTCCTTGTATATTACGATATGTTTTTCCGTTGTGGGCATAATTTAATACCAGGGCCAGATATTACACTTTATACTTATTATTTATTATAAATTTGAATGAACGCTAATTAAACTGTAATGTTTACGCCAGCCATATCCAGAGAACACACTAGGTTCATATCTTTCCTTTTCGGATCATTCTATGCATGCGCAAAGACTTAGTGTACAATATGAATAAGACGTTTAAGTGTCATCTGAATATGACTGTTCAAGAAAGATAACTCTATATCTGCGTAGCCTTTTAACGTTACAGTTTACTTAGAGTTCAGTGATAAATATAATTTAATGTTAAAATAAATTTTGAAAATCCAAATCATTTTAGATCATTATTAAAAAATGGTAAGACTTTTTTCGAAAAACTTAATTTTTTAAACTTACCTAATATTAATACATATATGTTAAATGTTATTATGTAGTTGATAAATAAAATAGAAATATCAAGCGTAGTCTTTGGTGTGTCGAAATGACTAATCATTCGCATTTGCCTCATCCAAAATCCAAAATATGTCAAAAAATGATTTTCTTTCTCAAAAAGTCTGAAATAAGATGTTTTTTTTTTTTAAGTATTTTAGTTTAAAGTCCAGGGAGCAAGCGGAACTCAAAGGGCTTGTTCTTTCCCTCCCTCATCGATAAACACGAAATAGCAAGAAATGATGAAATTAAATCCTGACTAAAAAAAAAAACGATCTCTCTAAATTATAGTTATAAATGAGAACTCGCTATTAATAAACACTACATATATTGACCCAAGTAAGAATGCCGTAATTTTTGAAAATTGAAATATAATTTATTTGTAAAGGCAATCTAAATAACAACCCTCTGACCCTTGGGATGTTCAATTTACTTTAAGGAATAAAATATCTTAGTTTCATTCCTCTAAAATCATTAAATTATAAATTATTTCAAATTTTCTGATCTCCACAATAAGACACGAATCTTAGGCCATATAGACTTTAAACAATCACAATATTATTATTTACGATACATGTAATTCAGACATATTTATTTACATCAATTGGTATCCAATTGTTTTAATAAATTTTCTCGAACCCTCACTTTTTGGCTCTTAAGGTTCAATCAATATTGGGACAATGTCACTATTTTTAACCTCTTGGTCATGGAGGGGGGGGGGGGGGCTCTCTGTCTTAAAAATTCATGGTCTAAACTTGCATCAAACTAAACGAAAGAGAAATGATTTTAAACTGATGGGTAGTGACCAAGGGTAAATTCCTTCAGTATTATATCAATTACCGCGATAATTCGAATTGGAAGCGCAATAATTGGAATTATGGTAATAAACTATAGATCGCGAGATATTCCTGTATTTAGATAGTTTTATTTTTTGTTCTTTGCTGATAATAGTTTATTCAGTGCTTGCTTATTTATCCCTCAAATTTTTTAATTCTTCATTGATGATTATTTTTTTGCGGAGGGGGTATATGTTATAATATATAATTAGTACTCACCTATCAATTACCTCGCTTGAATAGATAAAATGAATGCAAAAATTAACACAATTACCGACATGGACTAGAAGCAATATTTGAAATACTAATGTAAATAAAAGTTTATAAATATATGGACATCTAAAATACTGAAAAATAATAAATTAAAAAATTTTAAAATTAACCTTATGGTATACACAAATATTTTATTTATAATTGTCAACAACTTTTGTTTAAAAAACAATTAATGTTAAAAATATTTCTCAACCATTGGTAATTGACCAGTTCCAGTTAAATTAGAAAGTAAAATACAGTCATCTTACAAACTTCAAAACCCAGTTTTTCATTTTATCTTATTGCAAATTAATTAGTCCGTTCCCAGATTTTAAATTTTTGGGAAAAAGAAATGAAAATAGAATGCATTTTTTTTTAGAAATCATTTGTTTTATTTATTACCTACTCGGATATTATTATTTAATTATTTTAAATTTTTAATATGGCCTAATTTAAAAAACTAGACTGAATTTCATAAATTTATGACGCGTTAGTGCAATATATTACACAATAAATTTAAATTAAAAAACATAGTACAAATTAAGACGTTTTTAATTTATCAAAAACACCTGAGGCCATTTATACTCCGTTCCAAGTTATTTAAATTATTTAGTATTCAATATAAATTGTAGTTGTTAAAAATTTTGTAAAAGTTCATCGAGAATTATTTCAAATGAGGAGTTCCTATCTCGAAGCCAAAATGCGATGGAAAAAGATCGTTTCTCAAAAAGTTCGTTCGTATGTTGAGTCGTATCCTAAGTCAAAGGCCCAATGTAATTATAAATTATAAATATTCGATCTATTAAATTATTATGAGTATCAAAATAAATATATAAGTTTTATTTATAATTGTCTCTATCTTTTGTTGAGAAATTGTAATCAAAAAATAATGTTTCATAATAGCTAAAATATTATGAAATTTAATGAACTTGGTTTTTATGTATTTTCTAGATATCTATTAAGACAAAACAAAAGATATCTAATTTATTTTGATATGGATAGTACATTTGACCAGATATTCAATTCAAATCATTAATTATAATTATGGCTTAGGATAGGTTGAGGTGGTTGTCGCCCTCCATTGGGAGGCTCACTCCAATAATGGCCCATCGAGATACCATTTGGGCTCCTGGGGGTTAGATTATCTTCCACTTTCTTACCCCAGGAAGACACTTCCGGCAAGCCGGACTTGAATCCGCAGCTCATCCGTCTTAGCTAACCTCACTAACTAGGGCTTAGATATTAAAAAAATCCTAAGCAAGAGGGATGTTCCTTTACAGAAGTAGGTGTTTCGTTTGAACTTGATTAACACTAATATAGAGAGCATTCTCTCATTTTATGCTATTTATTTATAAGGTAAGTACGCCTTGGGTTGCAAAAATTAGTTCGAGTTTGGTTGCTGCAACTCAAATGACCAACTCACTAAAGGATTTTTTGATTAATTACTCCAAAGCTTGTTTAGATCATGTTAACTTCTAGGTAGATTTAACAATTACGCCTACGTCATTCAGAGTGCTTCAAGCAACCAAAAAACAAAAAATTTATCCATAAATTTTTTTTAAAATTTAAATATTTTCATACAAAAATTGGCGATAGCGGTTATTATATATATATCAATTATACCATAACAATGAGCTCCATATATTGAAGTATAGTTATCATTCTTATTTTCCTCATTAATATAATTATAATTTCGAACCAATTGGGAAATGTATATATTCCAGTCGCTTGAATATGAATTATTATAATACTTATATCAATCACGAAGAAACTACAAATATAATTTCTAAAACAAAAAATATATATGAAATTAAATGAAAAAATAGAAATTTGTTTGATATTTACATTGCTATATCTTTAGGTTTCAAATTAACGACTCGAGATTCATAATCGAAAAAACCTGTACAAAATCGAATGAACATATTTATAACTATAAAAGAGGAATTTAAAATGAGAACTGTTAAGAAACTGGGTTTGTTTTTGTTTTTGATGACTCCAAAGAAGATATAGAAATCGAACATGAATAAGTCAATCATGAACACAAAAAACATCACAATCATCCAATAGAGCCTGAAAAAATCAAAAAATATTTTATTTACTTATGCCCCATAACGGCAGTTGCTAGCTTTCTAGGGTGATTAACAGCTGCTCATGCTCATTGAATCATAAACGTTATAACTAAAGTTCGATTCAATGCTAAATACTAAAACATTTTCATTATAAACAAAATATCTTACGAGAATTGACTAAAAGGATGTATAATAAATCGTGAGTCGATAAGGTGACGTATTTTTTCCATTCGGATACTTTTCATACTTGGAAAATATAACTGTGTAAGTGGAAAGTTTTCATAAATAAGAAAAATATTTTTTCCTATATTTGGTTGGGTTTTTCCCATTTGCACAGATATCAAATAATATTTTTCATGTTCCATTTTAGATTCTAAAAAAATTAATTGAGGTGTCAAGGCTTTATAGTTAAACTGTTGATAGGTTATAAAAGAAAAAAATTAATTTTTTCTTTAAATTATAAACATTTTTAATAAATGTTATAGAATAAAAAATATTGGATTAATATTTACTTACCTTACTTCTACGGTGATTTTTAAATTATAAAATTCTTTAAAATTTGAATAAATTAATAAGATATAAACAGAGGAACCTTTATAATATATATAGAATGAAATTATAAATAATTAAATCAAGAATTAATTATGAACAGAGCTTATATTTTAAAATATTTTAAATAATCTAGTAGGCTCAGGACTATTTCAAAGATCGTTTAAAATGGGAATAACTCTAGAGGGTGGCTTCCCGCCCTGTGTGAAAAAAAATTTATTTATATTATATTGGATACCAATTAGTATTAATAAATAAGGACAGAATCTAAATAGCCAAATATGCTGAAAAAGACATAAAAAAAAAAAAAACTAGAGGTCAAATATGCCTGGATTACATGTATCGTAATATAATTTGTATATCATTCAAAGTCTATATGGATACCAGATACCGAAAAAAAAAACTCTAGAGGTCTCTCTTTACGTTCCTATTGTCAGTGGTTCGCTTGTGATCCCGTGTGATGAAAATATTTTTTAATTATAATGGCTACTAATTAATATAAATTAATATGGTCCATGTCTAAATGCTTACAGATTCCGAAAAAGTCTTAAAATTCTGCCTAGAGCAATACTCTTGTCTAGGAATCACATAATTTAAAATTACTAATATTTTTTTATATTATTAATAAAAGAAGTAAAAATTTCTTAAAATTTTGATAAAATTAGTTTTTATTTATTTATGTTTTTTACACAACTTAATCTTTAATAAGACAGAATAGGTTAGAATAGTGGGAGAGGGGGTTAGATGGACTAAACTTCCCTTTAGATCTGAGCCACGATATTTAAAAAGGAGCTTGAAGTGTTCGTGTCTATGAGGTCTCGATGTGGAATCAAATCTATATAACATTATATATATATTTGATTATCTCTATAATATTAAATAGATTTGATCACACGGGTAGAGCCTCGCGGTTGAATAATAATAACTTATTTATCAAAATTGCATTCTAATAAATTTTTACCTCTTTTATTAATATAATAAAATGTTTCCTGGACAAGAATATTGTTCTACATTAGAGGTCGACTTTTTTTTTTTTTTTTTTTTTTGATATTGTAGATACAGATGGCTTCAGAGTTCCAGAAGAATTTTTTAAAAAATTATTTAAAAAAGGAGCTATAAAAATAAATGAACTGATGCTGGATCCCCATTGCCTAGAAGTGTATCGGAATTTGAACCTATGGCTACATAAAAAAAACCAACAAAATTAAATATTAAGTTTTAAGAAGAATAAAATATAAAAAAGGAGAATAAAATAAAAACAATATTTATTGAAAGAGATACAATAAAAAATTGAATATATTGAAATTATCAATTCAAACGATGTATTTGTCCTTAGTTTTGAACAACTTTGCAATCTTATCTTCGATGGTACGAGATCTTTCTCCGGCCAGGGTCCAGATCTGACGGATGAAATCAGGATATGTTTGGGCTATTCTACGAAAATCCTGCCTCTCTAAACGGTAAAGAAGACACGTTTCAATTGCATATATTGAGGCAGTGCGTCGTGCATGTGGATTTACCAATGCTATCTCTCCAAAAGTGCCCCCATCCGAAATGTGGTCTACCTGTATATCCAAAAAATAATTAGCCTCTCTCTAATACCTTAAGAACTAATAAAAATTTTTGGTGTCGTCACCTCTCATTTTTAACTTTAAAACTTAATTTTAATAAAGTGGCATACGCCCTCCCGGTTTTTTCTTTACCTCTTTGTCTCCATCGACAATAACTGCCACAGTGCCTGTTGCAATAAAATACATGCAATTGCCCAAACTTCCTTCTTTGATAATAAGATCATTCTTTAAATAGATTTCTTGCTTTAGTTGCGATACGAGGTCAAATAAAATTGACTGGGGAACGTTGTTGAAAAAGGAAATTTTATGGACCAAATCTCGACAGGTGCTCTGTATAATCTCCTGTGTAACAATGTTATGAATAGAAAACGAGTTTTACAATTATTTTTTTAAATATAGTCTTTAAAAATCATTAGTCACCAAAACTCCATATATATGTTACGCTTAATTTGTCTAATTGCCTATTTCACTATTAAATTGCCAAATTTGTGTAATAAGCAAGGCATAAAGAACGCAAGTTGTTTTAATAATTTTTTTATTTATCTTTTATCAAATATACCTGATTTGCTTCCCGGTTAGCTTTAACGTTTTAGGCATAGTAGTGCTTATTACACAAATTCGGCAAAATTTTGTGTAATAGGCAATTAAATACTTAAGTTGACACCGGTTAGATTGAGAAATAAAGAGAAGTGAAATAAAAAAATAATAATGTAGGTAAAACACAGAGAATATGGATATAAAAAATGCGTGTTTTTTTTTATTAAAATATTTTTATTTTTGCCTTAATGACGACGTTTCGAAAGTGATTCTGTCTTTATCCGGTCTTTTATCAGCATAGAAAATCTTTTGGACAAAAACGTTTGATTGCATTGCTTGTTGAGCGAAATCATAATGATTGATTATTGATTAATATAATGTATTATTTTAGAGTGAGTTTATGCTGGAAATGATGACAGAATCGCTGTCGAAACATCGTCTTTAAAGCTTAAATAAAAATATTTCAATAATGTTAGATCAAATCTTTGCAAAAAAAAAAAACTCTAGCTTAATCAAATTTTTGATGAAACAAAATTTGAAATAGGCCCGACAAGGTATGTTGTTAAGTAAAAAACTGGAACGCTTACGCAGAGACGTATCTAGTGGCTCATTGGGACAATGGTCAAATTAAATTGGGCTCTTCCCTCTCTGGATACAATATTTCGCTTATGCAGATATTTTCTCTAGGGGAATTCGCGAACCCTGATAGCACTGAGTTATCTCTTCCCTTTTCTGTTTAAGATAGGGAGGCGCTAAATCATCATGTACGATTTGAACAAGAAATTATTATTGTTAGCCATCTTGGAAAGTCAAATGAAGAATTTTTGAACTTGACTCTAGCGGAATAAAGACAAGAGCAAAAATAATGTGGTTTACTAGAGTTCAATACAGTCTCTCCCATAGCTATAAAAGAAACTTTTGTTAACACCTAACCCAATCAATGCGATTCATGTTACTATTCTAGAGTTTTAAGATGGGAGAAATGTGTTGTTGTTGACTTGATTCATTAATAGAGAAACAGGTAACTTCTTTTTTTTGGGGCTAATTACTTTTTTCCTTCCTTTAAATAAAATTTTGCCAAAAAAGATTGTACATTACATTTTAACTTCCATTTGAAAGATGAATCTTTTGAAAATTTTTTCTTCCCAACAAATTCAAGGATCCTTATATTTATTTTTGACTTTTAATAATATTGAGAATGAAGTAATATTTACATCAGCAAGCAGCCAAGATATTTTTGTGATAATCTGCTTTTCTGGATACGCTATTTTAGGGTTTTTATATTCAAAATAGCATAACATTTTTTCTCTAATTTCAATAGGCAAAGTATTTCTCTTCATAAAGAGTTTTAAATTATATAATTTATTTAAATAATGTGCAGAACAGGAATTATTTAAATTGTGAAGTTTCACAAAGAGATCTAAAATTCATTAAAAAAAAAAAAAAAAAAAAAAAAAAAAAATGAAAATGGATAAGAAAATCTTGAAATTTTGCTTTTTTCTACGAAGAAAAAAAAATTTATTTTCGGGGCATTTTCGGAATTATAGAAATTTGAACCCCACACTATCAAAAAAAAGTTTCTCCTATCCAGAATCTTTTTATGACTTCGCATATGATCATTTCCTTATCACATCCCACTTCTCTATTTATTATCTATTATTCCGAAAATAACTCGATAATATAATTTTTTCTATGAGAATGAGATAGGTAATTTGATTATGTATTTATATCAGTAACAGATTACTTACTTATTAATAAAAATACAAAAGTCACATGTAAAAAAACAGTGCCATAAAAGGGTAAGATTTGACTTAAATCACTTTCTTTAGTAATGTGAAATGATTTCAAGGATATGTTGGCCTGACCCAAAGATAGAAATGTTATAAATAATTCAAATTTAGAAATCCTGAAAAGAATTAATAATTAAATTAACTTATAGGCTTATTGAAACAATTTTTACTTTCTCTTGCCTATATACTACATAAATATAAGAGAAAGTAAAGCGATCGCCCAAAAATTTGCTATGGAAATGGACATTGTGATAATTCAAGACTAAATGGTCGATTTGGGAATAAAATATTAAAAAAAAAAATAGAATGAAAGTTTAAGACTCAATTTTGCTTTAAAGGCAACAAATACTACAGATGTGGCCAAGGAGCCTAGTGAAGATTTTTGTAGAAGGGGTAGATGGGGAGGAATTTAATGGCAACAAAATTTTGGCATTTTACTAACTATGACTCCCCCCCTTCGCTGAGAAGTAAAAGATTCTGACATTGATAACCAAGCTTGATTCGGATCCTAGACGGATGAAAATTTATTTAAATTCGAAACCAATTTGTTATAAATAAATACGCCTGGATCATTGTATCATAAATAAATATATTATATATCATTTAATATCTATATATCTCAGAAGCCGAAAAGACAAAAAAAACTATGATTTTGTTGGACAAAATTTGTCAACTAAAGTGGCAGTAAAATTTTGCCAATAAACACAATTTTCAAAATATTCTTTAATCTTCTTCTTTTAGGAAAAAAATTTTTTATTTATTCGACTCGAGTGTGATTTTCCCAACTTCCTATCTCTCCAGATGTCTCAGTAAAGTTTTAAATAAAATCACTATTAATACTTTATCGAATTTTTAATTTTTTTAACATGTCTTTGATTAAAATTTATTTATAAATTAGATAAGTAATCGGTATTCCTTTAAAAATTGTCCGAGATCTACTTTAATTGTATTTACCCAAGAAATATCGTTCTGGAGTGACTAAACGCATGTCATACAACTTTCTTTTACTTAAGTTAATGAAAGCTGAGTGATGTGCTGTCACACCAGATTTTTTGCGTCTGTCCCCAAGGTAGCCGTTTAATGCCAATTATATACTAATTTAATTGATTTTGTTTGAGTAGTTTAAGAAATCGTGTTGTTACTCCCGCTGTTTACCCAAACAACGGCAAAAGACTAAATCAGTAAAGTGAGCCCCATACAATTTTGGGGGGATAAGAGTTAATACAATTCAAGGATCACCTAATAAGTAATTGATACATGAATTTTTATCACAATTGTTAGAAAATTGAAAAAACGTAAGTAAAGTATTAGTATTCTCGATTTATTGAAAAGTTTCAAGGTGCATGTGTCTTTGGTACTTAGATATTTTTTCGTTTTTGAGAAATCTTGTTCAAAGACAGACGATTTTACGAAATCCAGGGGCCCTCAAAATGTCTATTTCCTTTGAAATCTCGGGCGCAATACTTTCTCACTGTATATTTCATATATCGGTAAGAGAAAGAAAAAGTTGTATGATGCGCTTCATACACCACATTATGGTGTTGTACTATTGTAAGTAAGAAAGATAAAATATATTCTAAATTAAAAAATTTGTAATTAAATTTTCTCACCCATATTCAGGATGAAATATTATAGACAAAATATTCGTAGTATGAGTTAAGAATATAATTTTCAAAGTGGTAGTAAAAATTAGTGTGCTGCGATACGAAAATTTCAAATACTAAAAGAAATAAGAAATAATAAATTAATAAGAATTAATAATTTTTGCCTTTTTTATATTTTCTTTAACTTACCTGAAGCAAGATATTATAATATATTAAGATTGTGAAAATTCTTAATTGTTTAAATGCAATCAGGAAAGCAATAAATAAAGTAGGAAGTTTTATTAAGTATTTGAAAGTCAAGATAAATGTGCATATATCCAGCCAAAAATTTAGATAAAAATAATTTCTGAAATAAAATATATTTATCAACCTGGAAACTACTATGATTTATATATTATCTTAGACTAGTGGAATCATAAGATTCGCCAAGTTTTCATTCGAAGACTTTTTTAAGCATAGTTACTACTCTTTTGAAAGTGTTGCGTTCCAAAATTATCTATAGACAAAAAAAAATTCAAACTAAACAAATTTGTGCTAGCCCTCTTAAAATACCCTGAATATTTTCAATATTTTTTTTTTTAACAAATTTAAATAATTGGGTATTTTTATTCAGTTTGTGTCTCATATCCATAAGAAACAAGAACTATGCTAGGCATGCTGCCGGATATTTACAGTGAATCAAAGAGGGGAAAAAAAAGAAAGCGATGATGTGAAGAGTGAAAGAGAGAAAATAAAGAGAATTTAGTTCTTTACTGCTTACAATGGTAATGGTCTATTCTATTCATTATATAAACCTGTGATGGGCCGATTCAATAATAATAATAATAATAAATAATAATGTTATTGTCGTGGAAAATCAACGAGAAAGGCTCCCCAATCGAATTTGTGATTATATCATCCATTTCGCTTGTAGTGTGAAAGAAGGTACGCAATTATTATATAATCTATTCCATATCATTTGTGAATATTTTCCCTTCCTCTCTTATGTTTTCACTTCTAAACGCATGTAATGTGAAAGCTCAGATATATTTCTCTTTCACATCTCTATAGACGATATGAATGTGAACCTAGACTCCAGTCAATCAGAATAAAAGAGTCTTTTCCTTAAATGACATCATAAAACCGCTTTATTTAAACTACTTATAGTTGTATATGTATTTTTTTAATGATGCTTTTTGCGAATTTATATTCACTCACGCAGATCTTAACTCCCTATATGTCTAAATGATTTATGTTTTATATTTTATTATTCTCAATTAGTTTTAACATTATTTTAAAGAATAGGCTTTCCATTTCAAACTATTTAAATTCGTCACTGATATCTATGATAATAATAATCTTTAATTTGGAATTAAAACTTTGGTGTACGATTTATATAACATAATATTCTAAATAGGCATGGTATTTGAAGTTAAATAAAATTATTTTATAATTTAAAAAAAATTTAATTTCTTCTCCACTATCCTTAATTGAAAAACTACCAGAAATAAGATTGTGTATTGTTGAAAAAAAGTATTTCAATGAATATACCATAAATAGTGTTTCATAAGCAGCAGGTTTTGAATTTGCCCGGCATTTTTTGTTTGAAGGTTGTCAGCGCTGTTGAGATTTTCGCTCCAATTAATTGAGCATGTTATTTTTTCTTTTAGTTATTATGTAAAAGTTCACTGAGTAGCAATGTTATCGTGAAAGCCTATAACAGATCGGGGAGTGATATGCAGAGACGGTTCGTAAAGAATAAAATTCGACGACTGAATTTTAACAAAACAAGAAGAAACAAAAAGTGACGTCTGCTTTGTTAAAAATCTACTCTGCGAATATTTTTACAACACTCCAGATTTTTATAATTGATTTTCACCATTTTGACGCATTGTTCCCTTAGAACTAAGTAATAGATATATACATTTTAATAGCAAATTTTGAGGAAATCGAAAAAACCAAAAAACTACATACATATAGTAAAATACTCCTCCAGTTGGCCTATATTAATTGGAGGGACAAAGATTATGAAAATGATCCCAATACTGCTGACAACATTTAAACAATAAAATACCGGACAATTCAAAACCTGCTACTTTATGAAACATTCTATTATCACGCTTCCATGTTATGGTTCTAATTTTCTGTTATTTATTGGAACTTTAGGCTGTCAGCACAAATTTGTATAAGAATGTAGGAAACTTGAATTTCAGAAGCTGGATTTTTATCATTGTAAAGAAAGGATTCACAATGTGATTTAAAATTACAAAAACCAATAACATTTTTTATTGATGTCTGAAATCACTTCTTTGTTATCTATATATTTTTTTCATAATATTTCATGACATCATTATTGCTATTGTTATGATTATCGTTATAATTAGTGTTCCAAGTGCATATACATGATTTATTTTCTATTATCTAAAAATGCTAGAAAATTGCAGAATGATATATTTTTTGCAAAAATTATGATATATCCTTTTTTCCACTGTATCACTTAAAATACATTATTTGTGCAATCATAAGTTATAAAAATAAAATATTGCTTGTAATAACTGATTACATTTGTAAACTTGCTAATGTAACTCGTTCAAATAGTGTATATCATGAAATAGCCCTCTGAATCCTTTTTCCTGATTTGTTGATTATATCCTTATTCTGGAGTGGTCTTTAATTAATCTCTTCACAACCCAACTTACTATTTATTTATAATTATGTAGATAAAAAATGTTACTTACAAAATGATAATTTTCTTATTAAAGATCACTTCATTTTTATTTTTATCATGATACCCAGTGAAAAGTAACCGAATTAAATTGAGAAATATAAAAAAAGAATTTATAAAATAAAAAATGTCGTCGTATTCAAATTCCTTTTTGGGATCATATATAACAGTAAATCCAGTCCAGAAATAATCGATAAGAAATACAAAAAACATTAAGAATTCGCAATATAAACTAAAAAATATAAATATATGTTGTTAAATTTACGTGATTAAACAAATAGCCTTTAAAGAGTATAAACAAACAAAAACTAAAGTGACTTTTATTTTAAAAACTCGCGCGCTTGTGGTCGGTTCAGTTCGGTTAACATCTCTTATAAGTTTCATGTCATTTGAATTTTTCTTTAGAAATTATAATCTTTTATAATTGTTAAATATATTTGTCGGCGATTTTGTTCCCAGAGAGTTCCTTCCAATTAGTCTAACAGTTAATAAAGAGTATTATTCAAGTGTTATGCGTCGTTTGCTTGAGTCCATTTCCAGATTTGTGGCAAAAGGATTCATGGTTTTTTGCATCATGATAACGCGCCATTGCATATCGCAATTATTATTTGTCACTTTTTAGCTAAAAAGTAAATTCAGATCCACAACCACCATAATTTCTAGAAATGGCTTTTTCCTTTGTCCTCGATTAGAGAAAGTATTGCGGGGGGGGGGGGCTTGAAAGAGAGAAAATAAATTTGAACGAATATTTAAATAGTTTTATTTAAAGTCACCTTAATTAGTATATTACATATACCAACTCTACCCCACGCCTTTAGTCAGTTCTCTTGGAGTTTAAAGATTTCCAAGATAAAATTTTACAATAATAAATTGAGATAAACATATTGACTTCAATGAAGCAAAGAGACTCAAAAATCTGCGGTGTGTTCTTTTAGAACCAAGGTGTTTGAGGGGTTGCAATTCTGGCTGAGGTACTTTAAAGAAAATTAAATATAAAATTTCTAAACAATCTATCCCGTAATTTAGCCAAAAATTGATGATGAGGGATAATCTATCTCCTCTACCTCTTTTCCCTCTTTATATATGAAATCCAATGTGACTAGAGGTTAATTAATATGCCCGTCTTTCTTTCTTTTGCATCCAGTAATATAGTATGTAGTAATTATTAATAAATTTTATGCTTATAGCTATAGGCCTAATATCTATTCTAAGTTAGGTTCCTTGGGAGATTCTAACCCCCCGTAATCCCTCTCCTGGCTACGCCACTGCATGCTAAATGGCTTTTCACAAGTGCATAGACCATTTGCTCCCCTTAAAATTAATCTCTTATACGATTCCTCCCATTCCAAATTTGAATCCATCTCTAAGCTAGGCTTATTTTGAAACCTATTTTAGAAATTTTAATTTTTTAACTATTTTATAATCTATAAATATATCTAAGAGACGGTTTTTCATGAATAGTTAACAAACTAACAATTTACCGAAATCCCTTTGCCTTATAGTATATTTTATTAAGAAACCACGCTTTTACTGAATCTATAAAAACAAGTGATTTTGTAAGAAATACTTACGTGAACCTACTAAAAGGATGTATCATACAATGAGTTTTTGAAAGTTGATTGTTTTTTTCTTCCCTAAATATCTTTTTACTTGGAAAATAGAAAGAGGCATTAGGATATTTCTCAAAGACAAGAAAGAAATGATCCTCGATATTGACTTTTCCTTCTATTGAAGTGTAGAAAAGATAATAATTTACATTTACATTAAATGGCTTAGACATTTTTTCCTAATAGAATTATCATATTATTGTTAAAGAAAAAAGTCTGAAAAAGTCAAAATAAAATACATTACATTTTCAGTTTTTTAAGACAAGAAATATGTAAAAAGAAAATGGAAATGGACCATTGCCTATTTGATAACAAAAGGATAGTCAATTTAAATTTAATATCCAAGGACTAATGGGCACCTTCTCATCCTGAGTGATAAAAATTATTGAAATTATATTGGCTATCAATTAATTTAAATAAATATGGCCCAAACTGGACTTAAAAAAATTTGAAATAAAGATTATCTAAATAAATCCAAATTTTGACCAGTTTGATAGGGTATCCTGGGGAGGTGTTTAGCTGAGTGAAGGTAAGGAATATATAAAATATATCTAACAATGCCCCTTTGTGATGAAAGAAAAATTCCAAGAAAGGAAGTGTGAGTTCTTGACAGATCTGAGTGATCGAGAATTTTAAACTTCACATGATGTTTACAGACTGAAGTATAGTAGTCTTAATTTAAGTAAAAAATTTTATTTCCCCTTTACTAAATTTTTTCTCAAAAACTTATTTTTTTGCCCTAAATTCAATTTTGTTTTATAAATTAAGGAAAGACAAGACATTTTAGTATCCGACATAGTTTTGAGACACAAAATGTGGAAACAAGACGTATGAGATCCTTAGGGGTATTCTTCTATTAATTTGGATAACTAATTTCGATAAGATTGACATTGAATACCTTCTTATTGTTTTCTTTTTTAAGTCGTTTTAATTTTCTGTTTACTTATAAAAAAATTACCATCTAATTCCTTAAATTCAACGAATTATATGCAATAAGTTGTAATTGAAATAATATTTTCAAAAATAGAAAATCCCTGTTTTTTTCCTGGTCTTGTTGTTATTTAAACATATGTTGATAACATGATATTATTTTATCAAAATAATAAATAATAAACAATATTCTTGAAAATTTTTTAGGAATGAATTAATATATATACCGTATATATATATATAGTAAAGAAAATTAGATATTGAGTTCAAATATACCTTTTAAGAAAATTGTGTGTCTATTATTGTGTGTGGGCATCTGCGGACAAATATTTCAGGTGATATATGGAGAAGAACACCGACATTTTTTTTCTCAACTTCACCACACATTGCAAATATTTCGGACCACTTACGAGATCCAAAATGAAATTATGTTCCCCCTCTAAAGAATCTAGTTGGCGGGGTAGAGTGGTGAAGAAATAAGCGGGGTATAATCTCTCCTAGTGATTAGTTGAGATTGTAAGTCTCTTGGTGGTGAGAACTTTTTGCTGTGTGTTTTGCTAGTGTTTTTAGTGTTTTAAAGTTTAAAGGGATTAATATTTCTAAAATTTCGAAGAAAGAATAGAATACCAAAAAAGATAGAGCATAAGAAGAAAACCTAAAAAAGAAAGAGGGCAAATAAAAAAAAAAGGATATTTACCCAAATATACTATTATAAAAGGATGCATCAGAAAGCGTGAGGTTTTCATTTGTCAAATTTTTTCTTTTCTTATATGCTTTCTACTTTGAAAAAAGTTTCTGGATCTCTAGAAGTGATGAGGAAGAGTTTGTCATCGACTCACTTGGAAAGGTTTTCTCTTTTGAGAGAATATGTTTTACTACTTACAGACATATTGAAAATAAATATGGAAAAAATAATTATAAAGATAATGATTTAAAAATTGAATTTGTTTTCCAAAAATTTTCATATTTTATTATTATATTTATATATTATATCAATTTTATTAAATAGATTATAAATAAATAATTAAAATGGCGGTGATGTCTAAAAGTCTAGTTTAGCCGTGTCCCTTGGTTCAGAGCTAGAAGTCTGGCTTCACTACCAAAGATCAGCTATTTGCTTCCCGTCCTGAGCGACAAAATTATATTTATATTATATTGGCTACCAATCAATATATCAATAAATAAATAAGGACGGAATCTAAATGGCCTCAAGTGCCGAAAAAGACTTAAAAAAAAAAGTCTAGTTTCCTTGGCGGCAAAACAACTTAGGTTTTTTTAGCCTTTTTTTTATTTTTATATTTTTGTACCTTCCATCTACTTCATCAGGGTAGAGCAGTAATATTAAGCTGTTTTCTAAAGCTTAGTGTGCCTACTTTTCATTCGTTTTGACGCTATATAGACGATACACTTTTATTTTAAATAAAATACAAATTTTTTCGGCATTTTGGGCATATATAATACAAACAATACATATATTTGGCCATTAGGATACAAATTATCCATACATTTATTTACGCTAATTAGTATCCAAATAGTTTAAATAAATTTCCATCGGACTGCCTGGGATCCGAACCCACATCCCTTGGCTTTGAAGGTTAACAATAATGGCAATGTCAATACATTTAACCTCTCAGCCACTGGATAGGGTCAAAAGGATTTAATATAATATTTTTTGGCCATGAAAAAGGACTAAAATGTCTCCTCTTTATAATAGAATAGCAAGTAATCAATTGAAATAAAGGACATAATTGGACTCTGAGGAGAGGAGACATATAGTATAAAACAATTTTAATCATTATTAATTACATAAAGCATTTTTTTTTATAGATCATAATTAACGAGCCGAAGATTTATTTATTCTTGTTCAGTGGGGAGGTTATGTAGATAGGTTAGTTTCATCATCAGAGGGTGATGTATGCCAATCGAATAATTCTTTAATAGGGCCATATATATGCAGGACGGTACTTTTACACTTGCATATGCCAGTCTCGTTTCTCGTTCGTCCCGGGGCTAATGAGTGCCTTCTGGCCTTTACTCGATGACGCCCATCTCCAACCTCTCATCCCAACATATTCTCCCTTTCGCCGGAAAAACCTCGTCACAAAAAGTACTTACCAGAAACACCAGCAAATAAACTCCACATATTTGTGTTTTAATGAAATCGCTTGTGATATTAAGTCTCTTATTTAGCACTTTGTAAATAAGAAATGCTAATTATTTTTATTAATAAATTTAAGAACCTTAAATTAAATAAAAATTGATTTTGACTGAGACAGGAGCCAGATGATAAAAATAAAAACCTTTATATTTTGTTGCCGAAATTTCGCTAATTTTCACGAATAACAAAATTGTCATATAAATGTTTGGTATTTAATTAAAACATTAATTATTTACGTGCACGACTCAATCAAGTAAGATTTTTGCTTGAGTAAACATGAAGCAAATAATTAGTGCAATAATTAAATGCTTAACATCAGAATTTATATAATAATTCAGGTCTGAAAATAAGCGTGGCGGATGGACGAAATATATTTTTATCACCTTTCCGGGGCTCCTGTTTAAGAAATAAATAAAAATAATTCCAACTTTTAGTTTCCCTCTCTAACTTCTCCTGTTTAGTATTCATTTAATAGAGGCTAGTGAAAAATTTATTTAAATATATTATACAAAGTCATTTTTGTTTTAAAACAACCGCAAAGGAATATTGTCGGGACAAGCCGAACACTTTGCCAGCTGTCAATGATATTGAAAACAATGTGCTTTTTGAAAATTTTGAGCATTTTTTTAATTTTACTTTTTCGCACCCTCCGTTTACTTCATCAGGGTACGGAAAAGTATTAAGCTGTTTTCTAAAACTTAGTGTGCATACTTTACATTCATTCTTTTCTCTACTTTAAAGTGCCCTACTAAATTTACTAAGTTGACTTTAAGTTGGAATTCCACTTGTATTTCATAAGAGGTAGGAATGGCGCCATGTGATTATAGTAATTAGTGCGGTTACTGGAAAACTGTCTTGGTAATCTAAAAATTTTTGACACTCGGTTTCGAACGAATCTGTTTTGATACCCTTTGAATAAAAATAAACAATGATATTTATGCTTGTTACCCTTTTTTAATTATTAAATTTTAAAATTTTGAAATTATTTTTTAACAAAAATAAAATTTTTTTTATTTCATGAGAAAGCTTCAATGTTCCTATCGCGTACGAGCCGCCCCTGTTTTCTTACTAATTCATTTATGTATTTCTCTTCCCCTATTTCTTCAAATCTTCTCTATTCAAACGAAAATGAGATCCTAATTTAAGTATTTTTTACCAAAAGGTTAGTTTACCGAAATTCATTTTTCTTTTATTAAATTTTATCATATTGATTTATATAGAATTAATACGAGTTTTTGATATGCAAATTTTTCCAATTTTAAATCAAGAAACCAGAACGTGTTAAAGTCCTTTTTTTTATTTTCAACCCTCTTCAAATATGTTTATTTAAAATGTTTTTTTTTACAAGTCTCTTCTTTTAATATGAATTGACAAAATCAATCGTCTTTTTTTTCTTTTACTTCACTCAAGGAGATTCTTCATGTAGTCTGCGAATGAGAGGTCTTTGTGTTTTGCTCGAGAGGCTGCCAGCCATCTTGTCTCCTTCAGGAGAGCCCTACAAGGATGCAACACCCTCTATGGTCCCCATGGGTGGCTGCTTATTAAGCAGAGATGTGAGCACAAAGGCCTTGACTGCTGCTTGTGAATCCAATAGCCTTGACCTAGGTGAATAGAAATCGGATGTGAGATCACTGATTAGCACTACCGGTCCAAAGAGAGGAATCGGCTCCATCTAAACTTTACTATTTTCTTCCCGATATTAAATTTCTAATTAATTTAAATTTCATAATTTTCTTGAAGGCGGAAATATCTTTATTTATAAATTTTTTATTTATGATAAGTGTCCATATTTTTCTTTATCCAAACCCGGGATGAAAACAAAATAAAACGATGTCAATGTATTTATTGACAAAAAAACTTTATTTAGTAATGGAGAATAAAATTGCTCCAGCATATATTCTTTATTGCTCAGATATTTCGATGTACATGATGGACATATCTTCAATATCTGATAAGATTAAGAAGGTGCGTTTTGTCCCAAGTTAAAAAGTTTATTTATTTCCATAGAGAACGTAAAAGATCTGTATCTGTAATCCCGCTTGGCGTTTTGTCTTAATATGTAATATAAAATTAAGTTTATTTTAAAGGCCTCAACCGTGAACCTTTGGCACAACATAACATACAAAAACACTTTAAGCATTTAACAGTTAATTTATTTTTATAACAAAACACTCTCTTTATGTTTGTCTTGTGATTGGTTTTTTGTTTTGTAAAATATTTTTAAAATTGATTCACAAAAAACATTAACTTCCCTAAAAAAAAAAACTCAAAGAATTCAAAGTGAATGCCCCTTTGCTTTCTTGATTCTCTACCGACCTCTAATCACTCTTAATTTACTAGTCAAAAGAAAGAAGCATAAAAATAAACGCTTGACTTCACCTGAACCATTAGTCATATAAAGCCTGCGCATGGAGCAGTCTTGACTGATGAAATGGCAACTTGTGCTCTCGAAAATCGACATAACTTAACCCACAATTTTTTTTATCTATTCGGTTTTTTCGAATAGAATCTTTGAAGAATCTTTAGAAGATTGGTCTATTCATAGAGTCAAGATCTCAGGACAGACATCGGGACAGAATTCTATAAATTTATATAAATAGTCGTCAGACGATAAAAATTTTCTCAGGTAACATAATTGGTCAGTGGTTGGCAAATCAACCTAAATCATTTATACCATTTTTTATTTAAAAAAAAAAAGATTAATTTTTGGTCCCTTTGATCTTATAAATTTCAAACTGAAAAAAAAAAATTTTTTAATTCTCTCTTTTTTTTTTTTTTTTTTTTTGTTAGCATTTACAAACTTGTATTGATTAGAGTATTTACGAATTTGAGAAACTCGAATGCTGGTCCATTTGTCGCTGATAAATCACTACAAGCGGTCGGAATTCCTGACTAGTTTTGTTTTGTCCTAGTTGTTTGGCAGACGATACGATTTATCTTGGTAGGAGCCGATCAAGATTGATTGCATCGAGTTATTCTAGTCTTGTTAAGAAATACCTTCGGCCCTTGGGCTCATCTGACAAACAAGCTTTAGGGATAAAAACAATGAAATGGGAGAAGAGTGATAATACTCTTGCTGATATTTGTCATATATCTCTTCTTTCATTGATCAATTGCGTTTCAAATTCCTTCCTCTCTGGTTCTACTTAATTACTCTATTTATCAATTTTATAATACAAAAAGCGTAGGCCGACTATTTCTTTTGTTTTATTTGTTTACTAAAATTAATATTTATCTTTATATGATTTTTTTTTAAATTTAATTCAAATTCAATTTTTTTTAAATTTGATTCAAAATTTCAGTCGATATGTTGGATGTAAATTTTCAGTATTATTATGTATAACATCACGTCATCACTGTATTTGGATGGTGGACTATGACCAATTACAAAAATGTCATAGCATTGTTCTCTCTCAGTCTATGACATAGCTCAATTTTATAATTGGTCATAGTCCACAATTAAAACCCTCTAATACAGTGATGACGGGTGTCATAGCCGTCGAAATATTTGCGAATAAAATGGTGACAAAATGGAGGTTTTATTCTCCTTTTGCTTCAAATCAACAATACAGTTGTTTTTTTTTTTTATTCTGCAAAATGTATAAATTAACAAAAAAATTGTTTTAGATTGTTAATGCTTGAAATAAATCTGTTTTTTTTTTTTTTTTTATATTTGTTTACCAATAAATTATTTAACTTCTTTCTTTGAAGTAAATTGACCTAAGGTTGTTTATTACCAGTTAAAAAAGAGAGAAAAGGCAGGTTTAAAGGTTAGCTCGTCTTTTGATAAATAGAGGGATACAAATTCCTTTCGAGAGAGAAAGAACCAAAGTTAGTTTCCTCGCGCCCTTTTAGTTCAGGAATGTTGATGGTATTTTCTAAACGGATATTAATAAGTCCTCTAAAGAGAAAGAGAAAGAGAGGGTTAAAGGGAAGAAGAAGCCACCTGGTGGCAAGATATAAATTGAATATCGATAAAGAGCTGCTCTCATACATAGTAAGTAGCTCAAAAGACTTACAATTACTTTTAATATTTAATAAGGTCGTCGTGAATATCAATTTCTTCCTGCACTTTTTTGAAAGTAAGAGTAAAATAATATTGCTATTGAATTTAAAAGAAAAAGATCTTTTACAATCTAATAAAAGACATTTTTCGGTTCGTTTTTTTTTTTTTTTTTGTTTGAAGTATATCTTTTACATATTTTAACCCAAGCTCTAGTTAAAAAAGAACAAAATGAGAAAACATATTAAACAAAGGGGGAGCCACAGGAGGCAATGTAGTCAAATTATTATTTATTTTCAGGATGAGATGGGTAGCTGTACTCAGATCAGAGATATGTGAAAAGGGAGCCACTATGGTAGCCTCTATCGAATAAAGAGAGAGACTTTTTTAACTCTCTTAGAAACTTCTATTTTTTTCTAATTAAGTGTCAAAATTTATGTATATGTGGTGCCGAACCTAGTGAGTCACGCCGTCGCTAGATGGCGCTGACTAAATAAATCTCACAAAAGATGTAATGCAA
>JAAAKE020085423.1:0-22340 GCA_010014785.2 Anisolabis maritima | reverse complement strand
GGGAAACATGAGTCATCCTATGCACTCGAGGAGATGTGTAGTTGACTGCCGTCTAGTGA
This sequence comes from Anisolabis maritima, assembly GCA_010014785.2. Classification (NCBI taxonomy): domain Eukaryota; kingdom Metazoa; phylum Arthropoda; class Insecta; order Dermaptera; family Anisolabididae; genus Anisolabis; species Anisolabis maritima. The sequence continues at coordinate 22,281 of JAAAKE020085423.1, read as the reverse complement.
CCATTGGTCAAAATATTTAAACTATAATAAATTTTTTCCTTTTATTTTAATTTGAAATCTAGGTGGATATCGGCGTTAACAAGTTTATATTCAAAATATAAAAGTCAAGGAAATTTGACTTGTAATTTAAAACCAATCTATTCGGCTTAAGAGATGGCCAAAAAGCTATGCGCTGAAGGCCAATTATTATTAAATTAAATTAAAAAAACATTTGATAGGTTCTTCATTTTTTTTAATAACTATTTTTTTGAGATGGTAGAAATAGAGGTGTTTAAAGAGATGCTGCTAATGTTTTCAGAATATTATTTTAATGGATATATAGATTAAATTTCGTATAAAACATTTGAAATTCAAAACTTATTGCCTTGATTTATTGAAATTAAAAAAAGTAAACAAATCGATTGATAATTTTTTATATCATAAATAGAACGCCCCATGATGTTGGATGAATTGGATCATTTATCAAAAAAAAAAAAAAAAAAAAAAAAAGATTGAAAAATTAAAAAATATATGTATTAGGATTTTCTCTATTCCAGTTAAAGGATGGCACGAACTCGAATTTGTTTTCCAAATAAAGTTTGACGTCGTCGTCGGAGGACGCTTTGCAAACAGAGCCAATCACGTCTAATCAGCGTTTGAAAAGCAAGTGGGAACACATTTTCGGGGAGAAGAGAGAAAAATGCCTTAAAAGAAAAAAAAATCTAGGTCGACAAGATATTGCCACTCGTCTTCGGATTGTCGAATAGAAACGACGTTAAGTGGATAAGTGTATGAAGGAGAGGAAAGGAAAAGGATGAACTTGAATGTGTCTTCCCCATGTTTTTTGTCCTTCTGTCACCTTACCCTCTAACGCCATTAAATCCATGTGGCCAGGACTTACCTACTAGTAAGAATAAGCAAAGCTCAAGTTGGAGGGCTCTTATATTTTAAAAATAGACTCCACGATAGGATTGAAAAAGCCATTCAAACAATTCTCCTTTTACAGACATCTAAAATTAATTTCCTCCTGGATTTATTTATATAATTTTTGACCATCTGAACAGGCATACATTTTTCCAAAATGCTTATTTTTTTATTTTTTATTTTTAATGCAAATATATATATATTTTAATTTGAAAAGGGTTTTTTTAGCGAATTCAAAAAAATCAATTAAACAATATTAAAAAAACACTTCATAAAAGTTTCATGAAATTTTTTACTTTTTTAATGTTCTGTACTTGCTCTCCACTAGGGATTTTGAATTCAAAAGTTCATTTAATTTAAGGGATTCGTATACATACACCTCTCGGAATTTAATTGTCTGATGTATTTCGATTTAGGAATACATACGCCTCAAACTCTCTATGCCATGAAATTTTTTTATTTTTTCCTCTACCTATATTATTTCTTCCATAGTGATTTTAAGTAAAAAGATCTAAATTAGATGACTCTCTTAGTAATCGATACTTATTTCTTTAGAATACTTTTTGATTCAAAAGAGGGATGGGGGGGTAAATAGTTTTCTTAATCTCAAGAGAACCTCATGGTCCATTGGCTCCTTCTCTTTAAAAATAGTGTATCGTTTAAAGATACTGTTGATATTTCTTTTATAAAATTTTCTTTAACTTTATCTATTGAAAATCACTTTTCTTGTGAAAAAGTAGTATGCGTATCATAATAAAGTAAACATACGCTACCTTTTATTGCGTCTTAATAAATAATTACGAGATGTAAGTATATGAAATTCAAAATCATTAATTTACAATTTTAAAATTTACTGATTTTATGCAAGTATTTTATATTATGTATTAAAACGAAACAAAAGATAATATAATTGTCTACTTTATTTTGATATTCATAGTATATTAGGTAATCTTATGAAAATTAATGCGATCCTTTCAATACATCGATAATATTTTAGAAACCTAAGAAATCAAATGTGAATTTATAAAGATTTTAATAAAATTTAAATATACTGATAGGATTGTGATTCCTCTTCTTTTTTCTTTGTTGCTTCACCAAATAACTTTATCTTAAATCGTATGAATTTTTTTTTCAATTTGAACAATATAGAGAAGAGAATTTATTTATATAGATCTAAGTAAGTATGATCAAGTAAAAACGAGCAATGTTTGTTTAATGGGCCGGTGGTGGTGTTTGGTAGTGGTGCTATTTGGGTGGGAGTAATTTTAAACCCCCTACCCCCACACATACATATACACCCCAAAGAGAGGGCTTTTATCAGAAATGAAATATCAGCCAGGCCAGGCTTAAGGGATCTTGTTTCCAAGTTGGAGCGGCGGACATCTGAATGCGCCGGCACGTAGTCTTTTGTTCGCGGCGGAAACAAATTGGACAGCGTGAGATAAGAGGTGCCCCTGGACCCAGCCTCCTACGGATAGATAGATAGATTCCTTCTCCGGAAATCTTTGTTTTCTTCAACTCTTTAAATTGGGGAGTTATTGAAATGTTGTCGTTACGATGTCAATATCTTCTTTTCTTTTTTAGAGAAACGATTCTCTCTTATACTTTTAAATAAGAATAATTGATTGGGAAATAGATTTTTCTAAAAGTTTGGGACTCGGTGTAGAAAAAAATATGGTGTGACGGCCACACATCACACAACTTTCTCTTAAGAAAAGGAAATTTGTATTATGTGCTGTCACATCATATTTTTTGGTAGTCGGTTCACAATTTTATTTAGCTTTTATTTTTTAGGGATTTTTCATTTGTTAGTTTTAATTAATTATTTTTTTTTTTTTAGTCTCTTCGCATCTGAAGCCATATAGACTATTAAACGATACATATATATATATTGGTTAAGATACAAATTATCCAGGCATATTTATTTATACCAATTGGTAACCTAATAATTTAAATAAATTTTGCTTGGGAATCATTTATTAAAGTGATGAAAAATTAAATTAAATTGGTAATTAAATTCCGTTTATTATTTCAAATTTTAGACAATTTTAGCTGCTGAGGTCTTTATGACTTTTTTTTAAGTCTTTTTCGGCATCTGTGGTCTTTTAGACTCCTTCCATATTTATTTCTACACTACTGGTAGTCAATATAATATAAATTAATTATTTTGTCGCTCAGAACGGGAAGCGAACCCCTGACCTTTTGGTGCATGAACCTTTGTACCAAGGGACAGGATTGAAAATTTTTTTAAAAATCCTTGCATTAGGCCCATTTTAACTTGAAATATAGATATATTTGATTAGGAAAATTAGTTTCGATGGCTTCAGGTGAACGTACAGTACTCTTGTTTCTCAGAGGTTCAGCAGTGCTTGACCTTGCTTATTGACAATGATCTCGGTGGCTATTCCTCTTCTCTTCGGCCAGGCTCGCTGGCTAAATTCATGTATTATTAAAAATAGGATTTTTTTTATCAAAAGACTGCGCCATCATGCCCCCTTACAATATTTAATCCCCACGTGGCCGAGAGGTTAAAGATTTTGACATTGTCAATATTCATAAACTTAAAAGTTAAGGGATGTGGGTTCGGATCTAAAACAATCTGATGAAAATTTATTTAAATCAATTGGATACCAATTGATGTAATAAATAAATATGCCTGGATAATCTGTATCGTAATAAATATATACATGTATCGCTTAAAAGTCTATATGACCTCCAGATGTCGAAGAGTAAAAAAAAATTAAAATTACAAAAATGGTTGTTATTTTTTGTTTATATTGCTGCCTATATATTAATTTTATATTTACTCATAAATGTTTGTATAATATCAATAAGGGAGCTATTTCTGATAGATGTTTTTCGACCTTGGATGGCTAAATAATGGTCATTCTATTAAAATATGTTGGGGATGTCAAACAATTAAAAAGTGAATTTTGCACAATATTAAATCTAGATAGGTGTGTTTGTGCTCGAATGTGGTTTATTCTCAGACAATTCATTAATGCTAGTATTGATCTTGGAAAATCCGAAAAAGATTCAAATCAAGGTGGCCCGGACATTACGGTCATATAGATTTTTAAACAATTCATTATTTATTTATCCTGGATAATGAATGGTATCGTATTTTTAATAAATATGAATATCGTTTCAGGTCAATATAACTCTAGATACCGAAACGGCAAAAAAATAAATAATGATTTAATTTAATTTAATTTCTTTTTTAATATTGATAATTGATAAATACACACACTCGAAAAATCTCTAAAATTAACTGGTCTTACTTGTTTATTCAAAGAAATAATTATAGATTTGTTTTATCTCTTTTAATTGATGAGGTCAGTGTTGTGCGTATTATTATTCCTAAAATAAATATTGTATAATAAATTTATTCATAAATAACTCAATTTATCTCTTTTCATAAAAAATCAATCCAAGCTAAATATTAATTTTATACCAAACTCATAAATGTTTGTATAATATCAATAATGATTAATTATTATATTCCCTTAAAGTATAAAAAATTATAATTTTTAATTGATTCATTGTTTATATTCACATTTTTATTTATTTTTTTTTATTGTTTTAATATAATATATATATACATCAACTATTAATTACTTTTAATTGTTTACTGATTAAATTATTAAATATTTTTTCACTTTTCAATCTAATAACCTATACTATGAATGTGAAATGTTTCTAGGTAAACTTTTATAAATTACATCTTTTTTCTTGTCTAAAATGCTTATAATATTATATTATTGATATCAAAGGACAAAAAAATTGATTAAAACGATTCAAAAAGAATAACTAAATTCTTACAGAGTGAAATTATACTTTCACTTTTCATATATTGGTCACGATTAAGTGTTTATTGGCCGTGCGATCGGGTAGAGGAGGCAGGTTCTGGAAAATCCTGGTTCGGGTTCAGCAGGCGCGAATTATGCCCAATCAAACACTGAATCCTCTCGCACAACATTTTTATCTTAAGCGATATATTGATTTGTCCTTTACATTTTATAGGACGTTGTTTGAAAACCGCAAATTATTTATTTCAAACATCCTTATCAGTTGGAAATAATTAAATAAATTTAGTATCCAAAACCATGATTAAATTTAAAATATTAAATTTAACGAAAAAAAAGTAAAAAGAGAAACATTTATTGTATTTCATATGCAAACATTTCTCACATTAGTCTGGAATTTTAAATTTTTTATTGATTCATTAAGTTAAATCACATACCGGAAAACCGGAATATTGGTTTAAACCACAAATACCTACCTCCACAAATTTTCGATATCGAAAATTTGGTGTGAATATCGTGTGTGCTTATTATTTTCCAATTTAAACTATCCAATAAAAATAAATATAAATGTGGCTATTGCAATACATAGATCCTAAATAATTTAAAAACAATAATTAAAAAGAATTATTTTATTTTTTAAACTTTTTCAAATTAACAGTAGAAATATTGTATACAAAATTACAAATTCTCAGTAATTGATTTTACTGTATATAACTTTCCAAAATTAAGCCCTTTGAAGATATAGCTTTAATATTTAAAGAATATAGGAAAATTAGTTCTAAAAATGCTTTCTCCTCAAAAACTAAAAAACATTAGAGGCTGAAGCTTTATATTAATATTTACCTAGGTACCCATGTCGCCTGCACTTCGAAACTTTTCAATAAAATCAGCCAAAGAGTGAGATATAATTAATTTAATTTAATTTTTTTTTTATAATAATAATTGATTAATACATACAAACTACAAATATCTGAAAAATAAAAGATAGAATAAAATTATGAACCTAGTGTGACAGCACATCACACAATTTTTCTTACCTAAGGCAAGAGAAAGTTGTGTGGTATATGACCCTCACACCAGATTTTTTTAAATAATAATCACACCCTCTTTCCAAACTCGCTGTATATCAGTACAGTAGGAGAGGGGAGTGATTCTAAGTACTAAAGTCTTCTATATTGGTCTATTAAATAAAATTTTATAAATTTGAATTATTTTTAAATATTAATAGTTTAATAATAAATTTGTTTTAATGAAAAACGCCCTAATAATTGTTTTTTATCTAAATAAGAATGGTGTATATGTGTTTGTTGGCAGGAGAGCAGCGATGGATCCCGTCGCGGGATGAGCGCCGCGTGGGCCGCGGCGCTGCTGCTTGCGGCGGCGGCGCTGGCGCCGCTCTGCCACGTGGCGGCTTCGTCAGCGGCCGAGGCGCGTTGCCCGGTTGCACCAAGCGCCTGTCCTTGTTATGTATTTGATGAGGGTGTTGTACTTGAATGTCCTGGTGCTACGGCCGGTGCCGTCCGTGCCGCCCTCGCTCTTGTCCACGGTCCCATCCAGTCGCTCAGTGTCTATGATCTCGACCGTACTGTTACTGATCTGGCTGACATCTTTCCGGCTGTCGCCGCAATCCGCTCCCTCCAGGTCAGTTAATTATCCCTTCTCTTTCACTCAAAATCTGCCCTTGGTCCATGGGCGATTGATGATTTGCAACACTAAACTAAGCCTTCAGCCTTTTTGGTAAAATTTACAACGTGTAACAGATGTTAATTGATGTTTATTTCCTGGAAGGTAGGTAACCCGAATGAAAAACTCATTTATGAAATTTTCGATTAATAGTTCTTTTAGAACAGCACATTCATGTTCAGTGGACAATTTCTAGGCAGATTTAACAACTCCGCAAGCGTTGAGTTCTGGAGCAATTAATCGACAAATCCATGTGTGTTGTTCATTTGAGTTGCCTACCTTCCAGCAAGCAAAAACGAACGAATATTTACGTCTAATGGTAGTCGCAATCTGTAGATAGAACGCATGAAAACTGAAATTGAAAATTACTCCAGAGATCAATAAAAAATATGTATTACTGTAACAAAATAAAATCCATAAAATCTATTTTAACCTCTATTCCTGAGCGACAAAAATTTTTTTATATTATATTGGCTACCAATTGGTATAAATAAGTCTAAGGAGTTTAAATGGCCTCAGATGTCGAAAAACCTCTATTCCTTAGTTTTCCCTAGTAATCCTAAAGGGAAAATATACCATTTTTACAATTATTTCACAACTAAAACAAGTACTTTTAGAATAAGCTTATATATTTTTCTACAGAAGACACAGTAGACCAACTTTCTCCCCATATAATGTTATTAGAAGAGGTTAAAATTTAAATATATTTCATTTCATTTTTAGTCTTTTATAATTTAATCTCTAAGAAAAAAGTGAAAATTAATCAATTATATATTAATATTAAAAAATTATTTTCTAGCCTATAATCATAACTAAAAATTGTGAAATAAATAATTCATCTTTCATAAAATTATTAATAATAATATTTTTACTTTTTACTTTCTCTTATCTCTATATGTAATATATAGTGAGAAAGTATTGTGATCGCAGCAAAAATCGATTTGAATTTGAATGGAAAAACACGTTTTGAGGTCTAAAAAAATGGTTCTCGCAATATGATTTGTCTTCTTGTCTATCAACAAGTTTTCTCAAAAACGAAAAAAACATTCGAAGCTGGAAATTTATATTTAAGCCTGGTACCCTCGCATGTGCCTCCAAGCTTTTTAATAAAATTGGCCAAAGATTACCAGAACTTTACTGATGTACTTTTTTAGATTTTCTCAAAATTCGCTCTATTTTGAATAAAATTCATAAATAAATTATTCTAGATGGTATATGAAATCTATTAAATCTATTACCCCTAATAGTTTGGGGAAGTAAATCTGAATTCATGAAGCTTCATGATCTTTACTTCTGTTCAAAGGAACTTGACTTCAAATATTTTATTAGTTATAGAAATAATCATAAGATTATTATTATTCCAATTATTATTTTTTATATAAACGTTTTTTAAAATCATTTTTTATTTTCTCAAAATTACACATTCTAGTTTGGTTTTTATTTTTTTTTACAATAAAAAACAATTAAGAGGAGATATCTATATATATAATTTTTTTCTTTAGGTAAGTCAACCATTAGCTACCAGTCCTGTCTGTCCCTTGGTACAGAGGCCTCTCTTCACGTTTCCGTGGTCTTTTCCCGTCCTGAGCGACAAAAATTTATTTATATTATATTGGCTACCAATTAATATAAATAAATAAGGACAATCTAAATGTTCTCGGATATCGAAAAAAAAACAGCCACTACCAATTTAAGTAAAAATGTTCACAGCGGCACAGGTTCTCAAAAGAAATATTTATTTATTCTTTTTTATTTATTTGCAGATATTGTGTTATTGTTTTTTGCATCCAAATTGAATGTAAATATAATATAATTTATTTTTCAAAATTCTGACAAAAGCCAAGGGCGTATATGCAGGACAGGTTGTCGATATAAAAGTCACTTTACTTAACATTCTAGAAAGACTATTATTTAAAAAAAAAAAAAACCTATTTGAAATATATCATGAATTTTAACTTTAATATTATTATAAAATGGACAATCTCTGATAAAGAATTAAAATTTCCACGAGTAAATTGTTTATTAATGAATATTTATAATTCAAACTTTTTTGAGGACCTAGAGACTTAAACAACAATTTATAATAATTAGATTAATATATATTATCATATTTATTTCCCCCGGGCAAATGCGTGTCGATTTTTTTTTTAAATTTAAAATGAGGTTTTGAAATACTAATCTAAGCCAAGAGAGCTATATCAAATTAAAACTAAAAAAAACTTTCAAAATACCTACGCTAATATGTATCTTCAACATCAATGATCATAATTTAATAGAATAAATACCTAAATAGAATATCTAGAAAATATTTGGGCCAAATTTCAAAGTTCTAGGTTGAGGATTCAGGCAATATAAGTAAAATGACACACTTTGGTAGTTGAAATACTACTTATCCGCACTTTTTTTTGAAAATAATAGTATTTTTTGTTTGTTATCTAAAAAAAAAAAAAAATAATGAATTTTTCGTTCCCCTGAATAAATCTGAAAACAATATAAGTTATTATTAAATATTTAGTGAAACATAGAACAACTATTGTATTTATTGAAACTTTGAAAACTGGAAAAAATCCTATTATGGTATGAGTTGAACCCGCGATCTCTGATCGATGAATTTACAACACTGGAGATTCAGATGCCAATAAATTTGTTTTCTTCACCTATAAGGGCCTAACTATAAATAAAAAAAAAACTCGATGCAGACATTGCATTGTAGTTTTGAAGATCAGAACTTCGGCAAAGCGCAGTAAATAACTCTTTTCATTTGGTCAAATGTTCTTAAAGCAATATGGAATAAATTTAATTCCAGATAGTCATTTTATATTTATATGTCTAGTAGGAGGAGCAAATATGATATAGGCTACATGTGTTGTAAATGTATAGGTAGGGTGAGAATACATACATATCATAGATATTTATTTTTCTCTAAACCACCTGAATATGACATTTATAAACTGTCGAGAGGTGTGTCATCCAATGACCTATGGAAGGTTAGTGCTTGGGACAGTCGTTCTGTCTCTTTTTCTCTCTCTCCCTCTCTCTTTCTTTCTTTTAACTGTTGATTAATTCATGAATTGTTATTTACATTTATCCAAAACCCTTTAATATCATTCCAATTTAAAAGCTTATAGTTATGTTTTTTAGAGATCTTAATAATTATGAAATTCTATCACCACAATGGGACAGTAAAAATTTGAAAATTATGGAGGGACTTTTACCTTTTATTTTTAGCCCCTCTTGGTGCAGAGCTAGAAGTCTGGCTTCACTTACCAAAAGTCTGATTCGCTTTCCGTCTTGAGCGACAACTCTTTATTTTATATTTATATTATATTGGCTACCAATTAATATAAAAAAAATAAAAACGGAGTTTAAATGGCCGAAAAAGACTTTAAAAAAAATATTCCAAATGATTTAAATAAATTTTTATCGGACTGCCTGCATCAACATCTCTTGGTTTTGAATGTTATCAATATTGACAATGTCAGTATTTAAATCCTCTCGGCCACGGGAGGGGGAATTTTTAAAAAAATATTTTTACTTTTTTATTTTTATTTTGTTTTTACAATAATAAATAAAATAAACAAGGTTTTATGTTTTTATCGGTTTATTTTATTATAATTCACATCGTTTAGACTGCTACTTCTGCTGTCGTCATCGAGTTTACATGTTTTTGTGATTATAAATTTCTTAACTTTAACTCGTCAAATGAAAAAAATGAGATAGCTATTGAAGTCGTTCTCTCGCGAGTTAGTACTTATGTTATTATTATAGGTTATTTTTTAAATTTATTTATTATTGTTTTCATATTAACATACTAGCTTCGCACCCCTGGATATATAATTTTCCAAAAGACGGACCTATTACTTAATCAGGCATCACCATTTTTTTTTTATCTTAGTTATATTAAAACAAATCCTCCTTCTTTTTCTCTCCTTTGCCAACTATTGACCGAGAATTCTTTGTACTTTAAAAAAAAATTCATCAAAATCCGTCCACGAGTTTTTTCTATACAGGACAATTTTTTCTAAACCAATGTATATTGGAAAGAGATCTATCAATTCCAAGTCCACTCAAATCCAAAAAAAATGTATTGGATTCTAATTAATATATTTAATAAAAGAAGGGGATCATTAATATAGAAATAAATCAATAATACGATATGATGGGCCGTGCCTTCTCGTGTAAAGGGTAGGACGGTAGGACGTCCAATACAAAAGCGAAAAATCGAATTCTGCTCCAAAAAACACAAAATAATTTTGCATAATATTTTTATTTTAAAAGATATATTGACTGAGGCTTTAAAGAGCATTATTTGAAAACCACCAACCATTTCAAACAAAGCCCTATTAGTCGGTAATAAATAATATCGTCAACTCGGAATCTCGATGGAAATAGATACCAAAAACAAAATGAATAGGAAAATGTTAATGAGAAGGTTAACCCCATCCCTTAGGGAGTAACTATGGAGTTTATTAATAAAAATATATTTTCAAATCTAGCTATTATATTAATTATCAGAAAATAAGAGGAGAAGAGAGAATAAAAGAGAAAGAGAGAGAAACCCAATTATCCTAGATAGTGTAATTGTACAAGTCCCCACTATAGGGTGAAATAACATTTATTACTTCATGAAAATTCCACATGGTATCTTTACCTAATGAAACACTATTTAAGCTTTATGTTGAGCTTGTTTATTTTCTCATTCATGAAAAAATAAACATTTTATATTGTCCTAGTAGTGTTTTTAGTTTTAATTTTAGAAAAATTTATAATCAAAAGTCGTTTAAGATGCCTTTACTAATTAATCTTGATTATAATGATATTTACTGGTATAAAATAAGTAAAAATCAAATTTTTTTTTTGAATTTTTAAACAATTTTTTTCTTATTTTTCGAAGACCCAATCGAATGTATAAACCGATTTTGTCAAAAGAAATGTTCTATTATGTTATTAATATATATTATCCAGTCCTAGGTTATATGCCTATTTTATGTGTAAACCAGTCATTCTGAATGACAGGCATAAGAAGTCTATTAATAACATAAGAGAACATTTCTTTTGTCAAAATCCCTGGATTTGAAGATGGTTGCATAGTTGGCCGAAACGTCGCTCTGAGTTTTTTTTTTTAATAAAAGAAATAAAAGTAGCTCTTTCGTTTTTATCTTTACTCTCTGGGATTTGTATTTTTAAATTTCTATAAAATATAACTTTTTTTTTATAGAGCTAAAAATTAGGAAAACTAGATTGACCAGGGGGATTGAATTAAATTTGTTTAATTCATAAGAAAAATAAAAATTTATTATCAAATGAATTGATTGTTCCAGATTTCGCACTCCGGTTTGGAATCTCTTGGCGATGAAAGTCTTACGCCTGTGAAAGACACGTTAGAAGTTCTCTCGTTGGTTTCCGGGAGATTGTCAATAGTCCCTCAACGAGCTTTGAAAGGATTAGAACGCCTAAGACATCTTTCATTGGACGCTCAACGAATCACGGAATTACAATCTTATGTGTTTTTTGGACTAAGACTCACTGCCCTTTCAGTGAAAGCGAATGCTCTTGACACCATCAGCGAGTATGCTTTTGCAGGTAAGCAAAAAGCATTTCATTTATAAGAATGTTATCAATTTACAATATGAGGATTCTTGACGCATTCTTTGTAATTCCAAGGGACGAAATACAGGATAACAGCGACGTGCTCGAGGTATATATATGAGATGTTTTTTATAAAAATTTTTTTGCACCAAAAAATTATTATTATTATTTATTTCTTAGAATTATTTCCTAATTAAAATGAGAAATCAAAAAAAAAAAAAAAAAATAAAACCAGAAGAATAAAAACTAAGAAAATATTTATCTTCATCTTCATCAAAATCTCAAAAAATATAATAATATTATGCGGAATAATAAAAATTGGAATAGCTTCAATTTTTGGATTAACATCATAAAAAGATTTAAAATGAAATTTTTAGAATTATCATGTGAATTATATGAATGTAATATATTGTAGAATGTATAGTAAACAGTGGTTTGTGAATAACTGAAAGGGGGTCCGCTGAGTAGTTTAAATTTTATCTTATGTTGTCTTGTCAATTCAATTTTTAAAAATTTCTATTTTGGATTTAATTAACTCTCCCTACAGGAGATTCTAGAGAATTAGTGAAAAATTTTAATGTTTTATATTCAAAAAAAAAAAATAAAAATATTTTGTCGCTTTTATAAATTTATTATGTTTACTTAAAAAAAAATTCTGGTATATGACCCATTTAGGTAAAAATAATTTATTATTTATGAATAAAACACTGAACGACCCTTTTGCTGACCACCTGTCGAGAGGAGATTATGAGCTAGGTGAATCAAAAGGTTTATAATAAAATAATAACAACCAACTTGAAGGTGATTTAATCCCAAAGGATTTTATCACAAACTAAGCTTAAAGGGAAGAGGCTCTATAAAAAATTGAATGTGACGACTTTCTTAATATCTAACATTTAATAGAGTACTTTTACTTCATGCTTCGCCTACTTTAATTACCTCAATTTTTTAAAACTTTGAAATTAAATTTTATATTATTCTAAGATATTTTTATAAATTTAAAACAGGTAAATGGAAACCTGCTCCTAATCTATAAACTATATAAATATCGGTTCAAGTCATTATAACTGCCTGTTATTTCTTTTGGTGTAATCCAAAAATAAATGAACTGTTCGTTTTTTAATTTAAAATAAAAATTAAGCATTGAAGTTGCAAAACTTTTCCACTTTTTTCTTCTCCTAACCCTCAATACCCTTTGGAATAGATTGACTCCAACTTCTTTAAAGCTCATGAGTTGGCAAATTATAGTCCATTTTTCTATAACATTTTTAAATCTTTCTCTAGATAGAATTAATGGGCATATTAAGGAGAAGAAACCTTCTCACCCCAAAAAAAAACTAAAGAAAAAAATATCAAAATCAAAATAAAGAATATAGATTAAAAAACTCATACATATTATCATTAATTACAAATTTAAATGAAATTTCGAACAAGAATAATGATGAAAAAAAAATGATTTTCCACAAAATTATTAGGAAAAAATTATGCCCCTCTCTCTCTTCAAAACAAAAATCTTGTATCCGTTCTAGAATAAAATGAATTATTTTTATAATTTTTTTGAGAACCGGAATAAACGCTTCATAGAAGGAGAGGGAGAAATTAAAGGAATAAATTTTCATCTTTTCCCTACTTAATCAAAAGCCTTTTTTTCATTAATACCCTCTCATTTCAATACAAGCGGAAACTTTTTTTTAGATATTTACAGGATTTCTAAAGAAGCTTTTTTTTTCTTGACTATTTTTACTTTTCATTACATCCAACGGGTAATAGATCTAGTATATATAGGAAAGTCTAGAACAGCCATAAAATTTTATATACACACTTATTTATATTATTTATTACGATATATTAACAAGTTGTGATCAGCTTCACGTATCAAACAAATGTATGAAGGCCGAGAAAAAAAGATTGCGTACCTCTAGTGTACTACTCATTTTTACCAACGAATTTTTTTGGTAAGGAAGAAACTTTAAAAAGATTTTTTCTTATTTAACAAAAAAAAAAAAAAGAATATTTTTGCAATGGATAAATAAATTAGAAAAAGAGATCTTACAAGCTTCTTAAAAATAAAGTCAACTTTTATGAAATCCCTAGTTTTTCAAATAATATTAAACTTTTTCTCCAAAATATATAAAAGTAAAAATAATCAAGTTTTTTTACTTATATATAAATATATATATTTATATTGCAGTTGTTAGTTCAAGTACTGGAACAGAAAGAGAATGTGGGAAGGCAAATCTTAACTAAGTTGTTAAACTAGAAAGATTAAACAAGTTGATTTTAACTTGGGGGTTTTTCTTTTCTTTTCTTTTTAATTGCTATAAAAGTTTTTTTTTTTTCTTCTTCAGGAAATTAAGATTCTTTTTTCTTGCTTCTTTATCATTTGTTAAAAATAGTAGGCTATATCATTTCTTTGCTTTTATTTATTTCATCATCATCCAAAATTTTATTTATTAAAAAATAATTTTATGTAATGTTAAATTCATTTTATCCCCCCTCGCTCCGAGGCCGAGAGGTTAAAGATAATGACATTGTCAATATTGATAACTTTACAAGTCAAGGGGTGTGGGTTCAGATCCCAAGCAGTCTGATGAAAATTTATTTATATCAATTGGGTACCATGTATCGTAATCTTGTATATTATATATCGTTTAAAAGACTATAACGCTCAGATGCCGAAAAGAATAAAAAAATTCATTTTGTTTACATTGGAAGAAAGCAGGATATTGGTAAAGATTTAAGTTTATCCTAAAACTGAACTTTTAAACGTCTCTTATTCTTAAATAATAATGAGGTCTTTCCTTATTTGTAAGATATTTTGTTAGAGATTTATTAGTTGTCATTTTTAGTATTAGCTTATAATTTTATTATTAATTAATTAATTAATTAATTAATTTTCGATAAGCCTACTTGTTAGCAGGTTCGAAGCTAAGTCAGGGAGGAGGGAAGAAAAATTCCTTTAAAATTTTAACTTTATTGTAAAATTAGACACTTTTGCTAAATAGTACTTCGTTGGACAAAATTTGTCAATTTTAAATGGCTTGATGACAAAATTTTTTTTAATTATTACATTTCTAAGAGAAAAAAGCCGACTTTCTTTTTAGTAAAAATAAATATATTTGTATAAATATGTATTATAAATTATAAATACTTAAAATCGTTTGTAATTTATATAGCTTGAGATGCCGAAACGACTTAAAAAAAAAAATTAAGATATCATGCAAATGAATTTGTTCAAATTAATTCTATAAAAATAATTCTAAATAAGCGTTTTTATTATTATATCTGAAAAAAATTTGATTTTTAAAATTTTAATGTAATTAATTGAATTGTTCTCTATTTTTCCAGGTTTGGAAACATCATTAGCAGAATTGGATCTTGCCGAAAACAAATTAAAATCATTTCCATTGGTAGCTCTTAGACGATTAGAACGTTTACGAGCTCTCAAACTTGCCTGGAATGAAATCGGGCAAATACCTGAAGACGCTTACTCTCGGCTCGATTCTCTCTTACTTCTTGACCTAAGTTCAAATAATTTTGAATCATTACCGGAAAGTGCCTTTCGTCCAATGCCGGCGCTACGTACCCTATCTCTCTATTTCAATGCCATAGAATCTCTTCATAGAGAAACTTTTTCAACTTTAGTAGATCTTGAAAGTTTGGACTTAAGTCATAATCGTTTGGTTTTTCTTGATCCAATAACATTCCGATCAAATCGCCGACTTCGTACAGTGGATCTTTCACATAATCATATTCACTACATCGGAAGTGCGTTTTCCAATTTACCTGATTTAAGAGAACTTTTTCTTTCTGAAAACAATATTCTTGATATACCAGGGGAAGCATTTGAAAATTCGACTTTATTAACTGTTCTGCTCTTACAACAAAATGCTATCAGAAGGCTAGATTCGCGATGTCTTTCTTCGCTACCAAACTTATCTCAACTTCATTTAACTACCAATTTTGTACGTATTATTCCAAAAGCTCTACTTGGAAATTCAGAAAAACTTACATCACTCTCTTTAGATGGAAACCGAATAACTTCATTAGAACCTGGGGCATTTTCTGCAACGTCCAATCTTCACGAACTGCGATTACATAATAATCGAATAACTACAATTCAGAGAGGAGTTTTTGATCCTCTACCATCTCTACTTGAATTACATCTTCAAAATAATTTGATTACTCGAATTGAATCTGGAGCTTTTAGCTCACTTTTATCTTTGCAACACATTAATCTACAAGGAAATCTTTTGGGAACTCTTGGTGATGTTTTTATGCATAGTTCACCATCACTTGTTTCAATACATTTAGACTCAAATTCCCTCGCCACTCTTCATAATGATTCATTGCGCGGACAGTCATCTGTTCAAATAATGTGGCTGGGACATAATCGTTTAACTCGTTTGGGCAGAGCATTATTTTCTGATTTATTACTAATTCAAAGAGTATACTTAACTAATAACTCTATTGCACTCATCGAAGATGGTGCTTTTGAACCAATGCAAGCTTTAATTTTACTCGATCTCAGTTCAAACCGACTTCAGACAATCTCAAGAAGAACTTTTGCTCAATTACATGAATTAGAAGAACTTTATTTATCGGGAAATCTTTTGGAGGCAATAGAGACTGAAGCCTTTGCTGCAATGAAGAATTTAAAAATGTTAGATTTAGCAGATAATAAACTTCTAGTAATTCATGCAGGAATATTTCAAAAGAATCTTCCTATCCAATCATTAAATTTGAAAAATTGTTCAGTAGAAACAATTGAACAAGGAGCATTTTCAAGTCTAAAAAGTCTAACAGAACTTAATTTAGAAGATAACAAATTAAATTCCACTTCCTTATCAAAATTAGACATAACAGCACTAAAAACACTTCATATATCAGGAAATAATTTTTCTATAATTGCTGAAGATGCTTTAAAAGGATTACCAGCACTTCAAAGTTTATTTATAGATAACGCTGGATTGAACTCATTTCAATATAATGCATTTCATACAAACAAATATTTGGAGCAGATATATGCTAATGATAATTTATTAAAAGAGCTTGATAGAACTTTATTTCAAAATTTAAATCGAATAAAAGAATTAAGATTTGGAAACAATGATTTTTCACAAATTCCCTATCCAACACTTGAACATCTATCTTCTTTGGAAATTTTAGTAATTTCAGGAAATTCTCTTACAAGCATCGATATCTCTCGTTTTTCAAAATTAATAAATCTCAGAGAACTTGATTTTAGTCAAAATAAGTTATCCTCTATGTCTGGCTTTGCAGATACAAACTTAACACGATTAATGCTTGTTGATTTGAGTAATAATGCTTTAGCAGCATTACCAGCAAATTTCTTTCATAACGCAATTTCACTTCATCGTCTTGATATTTCCGGTAATCGTTTTCGACAATTACCTACATTATCACTTTCAGAACAAAACTTACCCGCTTTAAGTTGGCTCAATGCAACAGGAAATCCACTTGCAAGAATTCATGACTTAACGGCCACGCGACGTTACCCTAGTCTGAGAGAATTGCATATTAGCGGCACTAACTTAAGTATTGTCACTTCAAGAGATTTCGAGGCACTACCTACATTGTTACATTTGCATTTGGGAAGGAATAGAATTGGAAGAGTATCTCCAGGGGCATTTCGAGCGCTTCCTGCCCTATTAACTCTTGATCTTGGACTTAATGAATTGGAGCTTTTACCCCAAGAACGATTACAAGGACTTGAGAAATTGACAGTACTCAATCTAACGCATAATCGACTGAAAGAATTAGAAGAATTTCCAGCTGATTTAAAGGCTCTGCAAGTTCTAGATCTCAGTTTCAACCAAATAACCCGCATTGGAAAATCAACTTTCAAGTAAGTAACAGTTGTTTTTACACTTTTAATTAAATTTTTTTTATTATCTCATATCGTAAGCAATTTTAATGAATTCCAAAGTGAACATATCTCAAATTATTTTTTAATTTTAAATTGGGACCTCTTAAGGAATTTCTTGAAAAATTTAATTAAAATGTTTAAAAAGCTTTTAAATATTAATAAATAATTCTAAGAGCTAACATGGTATTGAAAATATCTTCAAACACAAAAGCTTTAATCAATTAAAAAAATACAAATAAAAATCCATTTTTTCATTTAAATATCGAAATGACAAAATGCCTTAAGAGTGGGGGAAGTTATTTACATTTTATTTTTTAATGGAGAAGAATAAATGCACGCAAATAGATACATTTAAGTCAATCTCTCCAGAAATTCACAGAAAATTTAATTTTTTTAAAATGTCTATCATTAAGGAGTAAAAAATCTCAATTCAAATAAAAAAAAATAATTCCTCGGTTAGTCATCCTATATTCAAAGAGGATTAGTAACCTTTTTTCGTTCAAAAAGATAGTAGTCTAGTAAAATTTTTTATCAATAATGTTTCAATTAAATTAAATTAAAAACCATGAACTCACTTTATAGGAGAATGTATGATCATATCAAACTATCATTTCATCAAAGGCAATAATTTATATAAATAGTTTTTATTTTAATGGTTACAAACGGTAATGTAAATAAGTATACAAATGTTACATTTAATAAATACACAAAAAATTATATACGGACTATATTTGATAAACATATTCATGGTTTTATTTAACATAGATTATTTAAAGTTTATAAAATACACTTTGAAAGTTTATTAATAATAATTTTATAGTTAATTTCCTTTCATCTTTAATCGTTTTAAATAGAAAAATCACAAGCTAAAAATTTCCTAACAAAAAAAAAAAAAAACTGCTCTCAGGCTTTTATCCCAGAAACTTATGTGAATATCAGGCTTAAAAATTCCCTCGAAAATTTATAAAATACGAAATGATTGTTTTGAAAGTGTTTTCACTAAAATCGAGGTTATTCGAAAAATATTTAATTGTAATTTATAGAAAAATTTGGCAATATTTTTTTATATAGATTGGCTCTAGAGCTATAGTCAAAAAAAATAGGCAGTAGTGGGTAAGAATTTTGATATAAATCATATTTGTATTTTCGAAAACTATTTAAAATTAGACTATTAAAAATTATTTCAAGTTTTTATTTTTATAATTTAAGAATTGTTAGTAACTTCGACGACAAATTATATTTATTTCCTTGACTCAGTTACCGTTTTTTAAACTTCTAAAATTTTAATTTGCCCCATTAGTAAATATGAGGGTTTGATGCACTTCTAGGTTCCTTGACAGCTTGTCAGAATTACATCTTTATGGGAACTGGATCAGTTCGGTGGCATCTGATGCATTCCGACCTCTGAAAAAGTTGCGTCTTCTTGACCTGAGTAGAAACTACCTGGAGAGTCTACCACTGAGCGCACTTCGGCCCCTCGAGACGCAGATCCGCAGCCTGCGCACTGAGGGTGAGTTTCTGTCTCCCAGGCACTCTCTCACCCAACCATCCCCACCCCCTTTTGCAATCGTGTTTTGTTGACACTAAGTCTAATGGATCACGTTCTCTCGCTGATTTCTTCTTAGCCTTGTTTATTCAAGCTCGAAGATTTATAAAACAGGTCAGACTTGAGCAGATTTGCCGGTTGAATTATTACCAGTCCGTGAGTTTTTTTTTTGTTCATTCAATGTCTTTGTAAAAATTACACTGTAAACTTAATTTTCTTCTTTCTTTTTTTATTGTAAATGGCTTGAATTATTAATTCTTTACTAAATCGTGCCGACTTGAGTTAATTAGTCATTAGTTGGAAGAAAAATCTTCTACGTGATTCATCGACATTGCTTTAAGCTCCCTGCTCTATGCATACTTTAGCAGAAGGCAAATGGCGAAGAGATGGAAAAACTTTCTAAAATATATTCCAATTCTAAATGATCCTTCATTATATAAATATATAACTCTAAAGGCTAATAAAAAATATCTTTAGGGGAATGAACATTTTTTCTTTTTGCCAAAAATCTATTTTAAATTAATTTAAATTAAGAAATAACAAAAGTTAAAAAGATTTATTAATAGTTTTTCTCTGTTATCAGAGTTTTTGACTAACAAATAATAATCGATATTTTTTTTTCACTATTAAATTTGGAGCTTCCACCTCATGGAAGCGAGAATAAAAAATTTTATTTGGATTTATTATTTATTATCGTATTTTTTATTCTCTTATTTATTGTTGTTCTATAATAATAATAATATGAAACGGACACACCGATTAGAGGATGACTGGGCTGCGCTTTGGCGCACCAAAGAGAATTTGTTTTTACAAAAAAAATTCAAGTCGTATTAAATTTGAATGTCGAACAGACGTCTTGGGACGAAATTTTCTTAGATCTGTCCTGAGAAATTTAAAAATTGTATCAATCTGAATCACATATTTATTTATGGGTTTCTCTACTTTGTAATAATTTTTTTTTTATTTGATAACTGATATCAATCCAAGAAAAATTCAAAAAATTTGATAATAAAAATTACTATAAAAGTAATATATTAATACTAGTACTGGTAAAAATAACCATTTAATTTGGAATTACTTTTTGTTTTTAATTAGTTTCAATTATTAATTTAGATAGTCTATTTTTTTTTATTTTTATTTTACTATTTTTTCTAAGATTTACATGAATATTTTTCTCATCATAATTTCTATTAAAATATTTTATTAAAAAAAACTAGAGAATTTTATTTATTATTTGATCATCTTTTGTGCTCTTTTTATTATCTCTCTCTCTTTCGTTCTCTTTTTAAACTTAACAAACTCGATATTTAAAATGACTTTCGAATTATAAATTTTCAAATGTCCGGAAATTTTGGGTCGTGACCAGAATCAATAGGGATCATCTTCAAGCGATAACTGATTTATCCTCTAAGTTTCATCAATATAAAAAGAGCCGTTTATATGCTGTGGACCGAACTAACAAAGACATTCACAGAGATGGGGATGAAAAATTTTTTTGGCATTTTCTTACTTCACAGGATTAAATTTGATGATAAGAAATAAAGGAGGGGAAGTTTCCCAATATGAATAATAAAAATAAAAAGAATATCTCCAAACAAATAGTACATAGTTTGAGCTAGATGCATTATTATTTTCTCTTATCACCAGCCATTCGGGAAATCCAGAAACCCGCACCTGCGCCATTCCCCCTATTTTTAGGAACTCCTAAAAATAAAGGACAATCCAGATGGGAACCCCATGGGAAATCCTTCCACCTCTCTCCCCCATCTTGAGTCTTATATAAGGGTCGGTGAGACCACGGTTTAATCAGTCGACCTCAGCCTTCGGGTCGCCCATTGGAGTCTTGCCTCCTCCATCTCGGTCGTGAAGCCCCCGCTAGAGCCTTTCCCTGCCACCTCATGGGTCTTCTACCCCGTTAGTGTAAGCACATTGGAGTCTTGTCTCTAGATCATTCAGAGCCCTCTCTTACGCTCATCCACAAGAAGCACTCGACGTATCATCGCAAGCCTTCACAACTCTTCCACCCCCCATTACACGCCTTCAATTCACCCTTCTCGACCTTCTCTACATTAATTACATCTATATCAATTCCATTAGGTATCATTTTAGTCTTACATTATTATTATATATTATTATTATAATCAAAATTTGCATTTTCTTTTTTTTTTTTCAATTTAAATCTTTTTTTTTTTTAAGATAAAAATAAATTTTATTATTTTAATATCATTTGTAATTTTCTCCTTGAGTTTTCTTAGGCTTGAGTTGCTACAATAATTGGTTGGTAAGGTTGACCGCTCAACTTAGTCTGATCGACTTGTTTATTAATTCTCCACAAAGATCTATATAACGAAAGCCCCGTCCCCGCCCGACCACACTGCTACAGCTGTCTTTCCTCCGGCGGCCTCAATCCATAATATAGTAGTATATAATATAATAGGTTATGATTAGAAACAACAATAAATCTGTAATTTTGAGAAGTCTTTAATTTTTGACAAAAAAGTTGCTTGAAAGTTTTTTTGTCCAAAAAATGTATCTAAAAAGTAATAAAAAAAATAATCTCTTAATCTAAAGGGAAAAATATTATTTTTCAAAATTTAAAATATTTTTGATTTAAATAACATTAACTTGAACTTATTTTATTTAAAAATAATTTGCTTTTTAGTCTTCGGGCTCTGAGGACATATAGATTTTAAACAATTATAATTATAGTTTGTTAATGATACATATTAACCATGCATATTTATTTAAATCAATTAGTATCCAATTGATTTAAATAAATTTTCATCGAATTGCCTGAGATCCCTTGGCTTTTAAGTTTATCAATATTAGTATCTTTAAACTCTCGGCCACGGGAGGGGGGATTT
>JAAAKE020085412.1:0-22356 GCA_010014785.2 Anisolabis maritima | reverse complement strand
TTTTTCATTATCAAAATAATTATTTAATTATTTTTTTGGCCTTTTAGTTGTTTTTTTATTTTATTTTTATTTTAAAGTTTGAATATAAAGGGCCTGAGTTAGAGGTGTGTACTTTGTTAACATTTTTCTTTTTCGGCATCTGAGGCTATTTAGACTCCTTTCATATTTATTTAAATAATTTGGTATTTAAATAAATTTTTGTTGCTTTGGACGGGAAGCAACCCTCTGACGTTTAGTACATAAGCCGACGGCACCAAGGGACAGGACTTGTTAACATTTCTAACTTAAAAAAAAAAAACGCTTCCAAACGTGGATTTGACAAACTAGTCCATTAAAAATTTATTTAAACCATTTAGTAAAATATCAATATGATAACAGTATCAAATAAATAAAATATAAAATAAAATTTCCCCTATTTTATTTAAAATTGAGTGATTTGGATTTAATATAAATGTATTTTATTTTTTCTATTTCTTAATTCCAAAGACGGAAAATACAAAAATATCCTCCAGGAGTATTTTATTTCAAAACGGTTGCTAAATCCTAAGATGCTGAAAATATTTGTTTTTTCTTTTAATAACAATTTTTACGTGAGGCTATTATTAAAATTTAGAAGTTTTCACCATTTAGAGATTATTAATTTGCATTTTTATTTTTATTTTTATTTTTAATTTGAAACCATTTTAGTACTCGTATCAGATATGGTAAATAATGGATAGAAAAAGCATTCTTATCGGATGATGAAATCAGCATATACTTGAAACTCCCGGAGGTTGGCTGTCTGCCTGGCCTGCAGCTTTTTGGGCCAAAGGGTTGGCTCTGAGGGCGGTGGTGACCACCCTCTTTTGGATGGATTAAAACGCACACACCCCCCGCAAAGGGACAGGAGGAGTCGAGGCTGCACGCCGTGTGAATTAAACATTGAGCTTTTTGACCTCCCCGAGGATAGTGTGGGTGCTCTACTTTTTTAGTCCTCTTCTTGCCAGGATAAATAACCGCCCGTAAAAGTCGCATCCGGATCCGACGCACGATGAATTGTCTAACGTGTCGTGGCTTTTTCCTGATGTTTTTTTCCTGTTTTTTTTTTTTTTCGATTTATTTGTCAGATTTTCGAAAGCCCATTGTCACTTTGAAGTTGGTTGGAAAAATACTATACTAAAATAAAAAAATAAAAAAATAAAAAATTTTAATTCATAGTGAAAACCTATTGCAACATAACTAAAAGCTTTTCTATCTGATTATCTACCATCAGTTTAAAACGCTTTAAAAATTGAATTTATTCTCTTCAAGAAATTTTATTTACGATAGAAATAAGTAAGTTATTGAGAAAAATAAAACTTAAATTTTCGGGCGCAAGTCACGCCCTTTCTCAAGACAAAAAATTACATATGGGTGTTAATATGTTATACATAAAACATTTTGAATGATAGCACCAATTTTGTATGTGTGAATGAGCTCTGTTAAATTGTTTGCTCCCAAAGGGAGTTAAAATATTTCATGTTTAACACAACAATACCGACGTGTAATTTTTGAAATTTTTTAATCTTGAGGAAGGGCGTGACTTGCGACCGAAAATTGTTTTATTTTTCTCCTGGCTGCACTATCCTTTCGTCTTCAATTTTAACTCTTTAATGTAAGGAACTTTGTAGGTTTTTCTTATTTTATTTCACCGATTAAAATAGTTCCCTCCCCTTGGAGCAGGGCTCTTATTTCATGATCCAATGGTCAATTGTTCATTTCCTAAAATGAGAGATATTTAAATTAATATAGACGGATAAAGGATCGTTAAATTAAATTACTTATTTAATTAGCAACCATACAAATTTCACTATCATAGTGCGTCCATTAGCAAGTTCGTCATTTTGGGTGTCTACCTACCATGAAACAGACTAATTTTTACAACCCATGCATATTTATTATAATTTTTTTTTTAAATTTCCGAGGTGATTCGTCCAATAATTTATTTCAGAAACCAAATATGCTATTTAAGACTTAAGTAGTATGATACGTAGGTTTTTAAGGCCTTAATGGACAATTCCTCTGATGAGAGATTTTATTAAATTCCTCTTAAAATGTATTCCACTTTTTTTTCCATTCAAAATTCATAAATATTTATGTTTACATATATTAGTGAATGATTTTAAAAATTAAATTATAAAAATAATATCTCTCTCCCTCTTTGGAATGAAATCTCTTTAAGCCCGAGGTTTTTTTTAAAATCCTCCTTCCGAGGGCCAGAGCTAAAGAAAAGAAGGTAGGGGATTGATACCTATCCAGGTCCTGATCCCTAGAATCCCTTTCCCATCTTGAAGATCCTTCTCTCCATATTATTTTCCTCACGATAGCCGTAAGTAGGATATTATTTATGTTTACTTTCGACATCTCTATTTTCATATTAATAACAATTAGACTTTAGTTGTTCCTTAAATAAAAAAAGTTATTAGCTAATAAAAAAGATGAATTAATTTAATCTCTCCTCTGTTTCTTCATTTAATTTTTACCTTTACTACCCTCGTTAAGAAAGTTCTTTAGAGTTTTTTTTTATTACTTGGTTTCATTTTTAGAAAATTGTGATTTCAAATAAAAAAAAAAAAAAAAAAAAACGTATTATTGCTTTTTTTCACTTTAGTAATTTGTTTTATGCTTTAAAGACTTTTACAATTTGACTTATATTTGCAATTTGTCTTTAACTATAATCCCTCTCTTAAAGCTTTCTCTCCTCCCTCTGCTTTCTGAATTTTTCCTTAGTCAGCATTCTAACTTATATATGCGGTTAGCCAATTCTACCAACTCTTTAAGTTTGAATGAAACCCTGTAGAACTCAAAGAAAAAAAAATTAAACTTTATAAAAAGTTTTATTATTACAATTACCAAATATAAATACTCGTTAACTTTCTCGCCATCTCTAGATGAAAAGGGTAAATATTCCTATTTATTTTATAAAATATTATACTTGGGAAAAATTTCCTTTATAAAGGAGCATAAGCTTTTATTCCTTATTAATGAATTTAACATATGAATAAAAAAATATTAATTTTTTTAATTTATGAAAATATTTTTTTATAATGAAAATATCTTAAGAATAAATTATTTGGGATGTAGTCCTCCTCTAAATTAAAAATTAAAAATTTCAACTAGACTAAACTTTTTTCTCTCATCACCCCCTTTAAAGTCAGATGTACAACATGGCCACCTAACATATTCTGTTTTCTTAATTGATTTATTTAAAGTGAAATTATTCCAAATAAGTATTACTTATTTTTGCAATACCGTATTTAATTGTAAGTACGAGTTAGTTAAGTAATACAATTTTAGTGTAGTACAAGTCCAAGTGAATTATCACATTTATAAACCTAACACACTTTACACAGTATTTTTGCTTTTCTTACATATAGTGAAAAAGGGTTCTTTTATTTTATTTTTATTTTATATTTTATATTTGACTTAAATCTAACATTTTTAATAAAATTATATTATATCCCTTTTTCAATTGATAATTTTACTATAACCCCTTAAAATATGGCAAGACTCCATGGATTCAATATTTATTTTTCGTGCCTCTGTTAGAACTTCCTGTAACTCCCTAGGGGGTCATCTGGTTCCCGTTGAGAACCGCTTACACTGCAGAGATGTTCACTATGCATGATGTAGTATTAGGGCCGGAAGGGGTGGACAAGGGATTAACCAAGCAGCCTTGGGGGCATCAATAGATTGTTAAAAAAAAAATGAAATAAAACATTCAAGCAATAAAAAAATAAATATAAGTCTCTACACACGGAGTCCTTGTGCAATATTTTTATAACTTTCTATTACCTAAAAAATTTCACTTCAGATTAAAATAAAATTTCATTTGTAATCTATGTATATATGTACAAGGGAATCCAAAGTCAGTTTACCATTTTCATTTAAAATAACAAACATCAAATCATGAATTATTATAAATATAAAAAAATGTACAAATGTTAGCGATAATTCTCTAAATGTGTTCTATGCAGTCCTTCACAGAACCAGAATTAATTCTTTGTTAATATTAATATGTTTAAAAGCATTCTCAATTAATAACTTTAAGCGGTCAATATTAATAGGTTTTTTTTTTTGTCTTTTATAATACCCTATATAGAGAACATGGGTTATGTCATCTAGCCGAAAAAATACAATTATTGACATCTACGATTTAACAGCGTGACCATAGCAGTATAAATCTAAAATATATATAATTTAAAGTACCAAATAGGGATTGTGAAATTCTGTTCTGCAAAATTATATTGGAAAAGTGACTTTTGGACCACCCTGTATTTAATGTCCAGATAATTTTTTTACCATTTGATTTGGTGATACCCCTACCTCCTGGTGCTAATATACAACTTTTAAGATTAAAATGTTCTGACATCATATTACACTACTTTCAATTATCGGAGGTACTAGGTTGTGTGATTCATACCAGATTTATATATACGTATATAAAGAAAAGGATGCCTTATTAAGCAACGATGATTGTGATATTTATTCATTTAAATCATATTATATTTACGCTATCAAAAGATCATTATTTTTATAATTTTTTTTTTTTTTTATATTTTTTTTTATGAAAATTCATTTTTTTTTACTTTCTCTTATTTTTAATTATAAAGAAAATAATTCTTCATTGAAATTTGTGTCTAAACTTCTTGATTACTTTTACACACAAACAATAGTGCGTAATCACTGTTACAAATAAACAATAAAGGGCTTTTTGCCTGTGCTTGATAGTGATTAAACTCTCTCGAAGAAAATGAGGATGGGGGATCTCCTTCTAAAAAGTGATGCACACACAATCACACAACTCAAATCTTTTGAGTTCAACTTCTTTGAAAAGGATGAATAGAAGGGCAGAGAGATGGGGACTTTTATGATTTAATCAAAGCAATTCTACATATTTTCTAAATGTGTACAGTATTAATAAAAATAAAAATATAAATAACTTCATAGGCTTTTGTTTATTAAATTAAATTATTATTTAAAAGAAGAATTCAACTTCTATAATTTGTTAAAGAGAATAAAAAATTAAGTTAGAATTATAATTATGGTTTGAATTTTTTACAGGCAACCGGAAAGAAAAAATAAAAATAAAATAAAATTCTTTATCTCGTACTGTTCCTTGGTGCAAAGTTAGAGGACTTGACGTAGCAAAGGTCAGTGGTTCGTTTCCCAAAAAATTATATTGTCTACCAATTAATGTAAATAAATAAGTACGGAGACTAAGTAGCCTCAGATGTCGAAAAAGACTTGAACATTTTTTTTTGTGAATCATCTCATTTTCCATTCACCACTCGACACATATTTGCTATCGTTGTTTATTGTAAAACAAAATTACTCACAACTACTTTAGTGAGCGGGATAGAGCATTCAATGATTACTCTACAAACTGCAACAAGGGCGGAAGACATCAGCCGAAAGATAGACATTCACAATAAGAAATAAAGTTTTGTTTATATAGAGAAAAACCTCTAAAACCGGACATCCTTGAGACTCAATGTTCGTTATATAGAGGTGTCAGGTGTTTTGAGGTTAAATTAAGTTAAATATAAACGGACAAGGTCCAAAGAAATCGTCTGTTATATCGAAGTGCTCTTAGTGTGGTATTGTTTTCTTCCTGGCTGCCTGCAAAAAAATTCCAAACTCAACATTATCCAGCTAGCTTCCATCTCATTATCATTATTATCGAATTTATATTTTTTTAAAATAAAAAGTTCATGGCGACTTGGTGTTCTTAGAAGCTTTATTCACAATGTGTTGCCGGAAATAGTATTAGAATTTAAATTTTAGGCTTTTGGTGAAATTGCTCTGCTGCTCGATACTCTAGGAACCAATTTTCTGCATCCTATTTTTATTAATTTGTTCCAAGGAAAATAGCAAAATTTTTGGCTATTTTCCACTAAATTTTTTTCGTTTCAAAGCCTATATAAAAATCGGACCCTTTTTAGTGCTCGGGCTCTTTGAAACCCTCTCTGTTTATTTTCTGGTCTTTTTTTTTTACCCTCATGAAATTTTATTCTTCCTTAGTTGAATAAGTGATTTTTGTACTTAATTAATTTTTTATTAAAAAAAATATTTAGGCTTTTTTTTTAGAATTCCAGAAATTTTATCGTCACTGTTAAATCGAAAATAGTTCTCTCCATTTCAAACTAATTACTCAGCTTTCCCGCTTTTTTGTCTATAAAGTAGAGGAAAGACTACTCCACTACCTCTCTCCACGTCTCTGTAATCCCAAAAATGTCCTAGCTATTTTTATATAGATAGATATTTTTTGAATTAACAAAATCATTTTCTTTAAATTTTATTATTTTAACCTTGAGATGCTGTTGGATAATACTAATGCTACGGATCTTGAATTCCGTTCCGCTCTCTGTCCCTTTTATTTAAATTTTTATCACAAAAAAAAAAAAATAAATATAAGTATCATATTAAAGCATGTTTCACAAAAGGAAGACATTTAAAACACCTTTTTTTTTTTTTTTGAAAAGAGAAAAAGGAACAATTCCGTTTTTACTTGCAATTATTTTTTTATATATAAGCCTATTATTTTATTAATGAAAAATATAGCACAAAGACAAAGCTCTATATAATACATATAGAGGTGTCCAATATTTGGCAGTAGTTTAGTTAATATATGTATAAAAATTTAAATGTCTACATGCAAATATAAAGAAATCATTTATTATTAATATCTCGCATAGTCCGGTATTAGAAAAGTGGGAATTGACGGACTTGCCCATGTTTGGGCATGAGTATGTGTGTGTCTGGTATTAGAAGTTTCACTATATTTAATTTATTTGGATTTTACGATATTTTTTATTTTTCAATTTTTTTGTCTTTTAAATAGATTTTGACTTCAAAATATAATAAAATCAAATTAAATTAAATTACTCCATCTTTGATACAGCATAAGCTAAACGCATTCATGTGCACATAAAAGAGTAAAATTATAAAAAAATGTTTATTAATTGATATAAACAATAATTAATTTTTTTTATAAAGCCTCTTAAAAGAATCCAAAAGCAAAATGGAATTTTTTATTAAACATTCAATCGATATAATTAGTGTAATTATTTTTGGAATTTTTTTTTCTAACATTATTAATTAAAAAGTCATTAGATGTAAACGAAAATGAAATGTTCTACTTCAAAAAAATATTGTATATACAGGCGCAATATAATATTAAATTCAATCAAAGCAAGTTATTTAGATGATAAAAAAAAAATCTGTTGCTTTTATAATGAAATTTTTGATGATTGTTTATTGAAGAAGGAAAATTAGGACATTTTTTTCCTATAAGAGTTAATTAATTAATAATCAAAAAAATATATTCTTTAAAATTTTTTATTATACACATCACTATCACAAATCGATCTTTTTTAGTTTCTTTCTTTTATTGTAGCACTCGCTTCTTCCAATTTCTTAATAATTTGTTGATAATTTCAAAACGACATCAAGCAGCCGGGCCTAGATATCTGCCCCTATTGCAAAATTAAGTTTTAATTAAGGAAATAAATTTTGCGGGCTCTAATTGGGATGAATTAGATAAATGAGACGTAGCGGCTAGGTTGTAAATTAAACACAGAGTAGCAGGAGTTAGTGCGTCGCCCCTACTCCTCTGAAAACCGCCCCCCCCCTTTGCCCCTCAAAAGCCGCCCCCAGGGCAACAAGATAGATAACTTTTGTATATTTGCTCTATTCAGAATGATTGGTGACCTCGCAATATTAGCGGATATCTAATGCAATGCAATTTCAAAAGGGATTCGTGATTTGACTACGAAAAAAAAAGGCATTTTTAAATGGAAACATAGCTTTTATTAAACCTGTGGGCACACATATTTTAATAAAATCCTACATTAATTTTAGAAAATCACTTTTAGTAATATGTACATGTAAAATAAAAATTTATTTACTTCTAAAAATAAGCATTCATCGATCTAGAGTACTGGTAGAGAAAGTATAAATATGAATGAGAAAAATCTTATAAAGAAAATAATAGAACACAATTACGGAAGCGATTCTATAATAATAAATATATGTTAATTATTTTGATAAATTTTAATCTCCATAATAATAATAAGCGAGTCAAAAAACTGTTAGGATTTGTAGATTTTTTGAATAGGAGAGTAATTTATGATAATTTGGGTAAAATTTGTTTTATTTTTCAGGGTTTCTGGTTCTCTTCTGATTACTCTAGGGGATAATTTTCCTTTTGGTATTTTTGTTTTACTGATCATATTTTTGGTTCGCGGACCACATTTTGTGAATTACTATTATTCACGAAAATACTTAAGATATCCGAGATACATTTTTTTCACAAGTTAATCATATAAATTGTAATTTGAATGAGATAAAAAAAAAATTTTAAATTAATACCTAGAATAAAAAACCGATTGTCTATTGATTATAAAAATAGAAAGAAAAAGGAATTGATAAAAAAAACCTCTGTCCCTTAGACTGGTGGTGGTAGACATCTCTAAATTTAATTGGCTACGAATGACCGGAATCTATTTAGACTCAGATATTGACAATTAATGAGATCTATGCTAATATAATAACAAAATAAAAACTTAGCGTGTTTTTTTGAAAATTAAAATTTGTTTTGTCATGTGGAACAAAAATTGAATTTTCAGAAAAAAAATATATTGTTGAATGTATTATTAATTCGCATATTTTAGAATGTTTTCTGCATATAATGATCATATATTTTATTTTCTGTCTTGTCTTTTGTTGTTCTAAATATACAGACATTAATCAGTAATTCTTGTTGAGAACAAATTGAATGAATATATAGGAAAAACCTAAAAAATCTCAAAATATATTAATATAAATCTTAACAAAATAGACGTATATATAAGAAAAAAAATTGGAAAGAACTTATCTAAAAGGTTGAGGTCAAAAAAAAACCTAAAATCCCATTTAAGGGGAAAGATTCGCTTTATTATTTAAATAAATAAATAAAGAGTCTGCGAAATTTTTTTTTTTTTTAATTAAATTCTTTGAATCGAGTTGTTTGTGAATTTTTTATATAAATATATATATATTTAATATTAGCTTATATTAAACCAGTGCAATATATTTTTCTTTTTACTTTCTCTTACCTATAGTTGAAATATTTTTTGCGATCGCAAATAAATTCTATGTTGAAATTTTAATCGAAATACACGTTTTACCGTCCCCTGAGTCTAAAAAAATGGATCTTGCAAAATGGTCTGTTTGTCTGTATTTGAACAAGATTTCTCAAAAAAGAAAAAACATATGAGGCTGAAATTTTATATTTAAGCTCGGTACCTTTATTGGATGCACCTCGAACCTCTCCAATAAAATCGTCCAACGAGAACTAGTACTTTACTGATTTTCTTAAAATTCACTGTTTAGGATTTTGTTTGAAATACATATATCAATTATATGATTGAAATGTATTAACCTTTATCGCCCCAAAATTGTCTGGAGCCCACTTTTCTGATCTAGTCTTTTGTTGTTGTGTGATATGCATTTAGTCACACCAAATTTTTATAATAAATTATCTTTATATAAATAGAAAAATATAAACAGGGTACGGGGTGACGTAATTGGGTTTCAGACCTGTTGACTTTAGTTATCTATCACTTCACTGGCCATAGTTTAGTCCAAAATTACCAATTTAAATGGCTATTATCATATAAATATGATATCGCCTTTGTAATGAGTTTAAAATGACAAGGAGCGGTTCTGAGATTTTATCTTGGAGAGAAGAGGCTGGCTTTACATTTTTTTTTCGTTGTTTGTTTTACATTTTCAAAGTGTACATATCTCGCCCCTTCTTCAAAGAATAGACTTTTGTTTAGATCTTTTATCTTTTTATTTTTATTTTTATTTTTTTAAGAAAGAAATTGTTTAATAACAAATTTCATAAGGTACCACATATTTAAAATTAAATTATATTTTAATATTATTGGGTTGAATAAGTTGAAAACCTTTTAGCGCCATTACCACTTAACTCCCCCTCCCAAAAGCCTGCTTATTTAATATACTCAGTTGCCTAAAAGATAAAAAAAAAACCGGCTACTTATTTTTGCCTTCCCTTTTCTAAATAAAATGTTTCTTTAGCTCATATTTACATTTCTTTATATATTTTAAACACGCGGCCATAGGTCCATATTTAGCAGCCAGACATTGTTTAGGGAAGGTGGGAGGATATTTCTCCCCTCTCCCACCTCCCTCTTTTTCAAGTTACAAATATACTACGTATTTTTGTCCCTTCGCCCATGCAAAATAATTATGTAAGATAAGTTACGCCATGAAAATTAAATAAATAAAATTCATTCAATTACATCATCAATTAAAAAAACAATAATTAAATTTATTTATATCAAGGGGTTATCATTCAGAAACAAAAATAAATTTTATTTATTTAATTTTCTTAGCTGCATCCAGACTTTCCTAGAGATTGTATTTAATCTCTACGATTTTTTTTATATTTAATTTTCTTGTATATATATATAACATTTTTTACAATAATGATTATGGATATTATTTTGTTAAAATTATTAATTTTTTTTAAAAATCTTTTTCGGGATGTCAGGCCATTTAGTCTCTGTTTTTTTTTTTTTTTTTTTAATTAATTGGAATTGGAAGGGAAGCGAACGTCTGATTTTTGCGACAAGAAGCGAGACCTTTACCAAGGGATAGAGCAAAATTATTAGTTGAGATTTTCATTTTCAAATCACTTCAATTGTTGCCAAGAGTATTTTTATTTTTTGTTTTTTCGGTATCGAATTTTATAATAAATCCGATAAATTCTATTTGATTTTGACGTTTTTCTGTCTATATTTAATTGATAACTATGATAATTATTTTAAATAAAATTTACCACTCAAGATGGGAAACGGAGGGAAGCAAAATTCTTACCTCTGCTCCATGAAATAGGGGCATAGCCAAAATTTGCCGAAAGCTTTTGATTATATTAAAAATATCCTTGATAATAATTAGCCTTATGGGAAAAACTTTTTTTTTTCATGTTTATTTTGTTATTAAAATGACTTCCAGCTAGTATACTATTAACTATTTCGAATTTGAATATAATACCCTATAAGGATTTTTAATATAAATTTTTTAATACTTGAGAATTTTTTATTAAATTAATTTCACATGAATGAATAATAAGTATTTTCAATTGGGATAAAAATTTAATATTCCTTTAATAAAGAGATAGAGATCTCTTATGAAGAAAACGCATACTATCCTATATAATCCAGTTCTAATTAATAAAAGATGTTTAGCCAAATGATATATTATTTACAAAAAAGAGATTATGAAAAGATATTTAGGGGGGGATGCATAAGGTGGTGGGTTTCCTATCTATCCAAATAGGGTGTGTTTTAATAACACCCTCGAGCTGCCAGAAGCGCCCTGATGAGGCCTCGTGATTGATATTCTTCCCTTAACACATCTCAAATAGAAAACCACCCCTTAGGGTCTTAAGAATCTCTTCTTCCCCGCACCATGATCGATGATTATGAAAAAACTAATATTATATTCTTTTTTTATCCCCTTACCTTTTGTCCCGAAGCACCCTTAGAGTCAGCCCTCTCTATCCTAACAATTGGCCCTTATAATTAATGTCCCCCTGCTTATAGATTACTTTAATATCACGGGCCCTCTATTTCTCTTCTAATACCAACTCATATATTTAATTGCCCCAACTTAAAAATCTCCTTTGAGCTCAAATTTATCATTGGGATAAATCTTAAATAATAACTAATTATGATTTTTTTTGTTTGTTGCAGGTAAGCCCGTCCTGAATGCGAACATTTGTCATTTCCAACTATTACAACTTAATGTAAGTTTGACTGTTAAAATTAATCGCATTAAACAATTTATTAAATGGAATGTTAATTTATAGTTAATGGAAATGGAATAAATTATTTGCTGTTGGTTCAAAGAAGTGTAAGTGGATGGGAAATGTACGGGAAAGGGCTGAAACATTTTTTTTTTTAATTTTTATTAATTAAAGGGGAAGCGATATCAGACTGCTTTTATTAGAATATTATATTATATTAATATTATTATTAATCTCGATTTTGAAACTTTTATTTTTCTGGTTCCATTTAAAAAATTTCTACATAATGCTACTCTTTCAAAAAAATTTTATTATTTTTTTTAAATATATGTCATACCATGGGCATAAATAAATAGGTTTGCTTTTTTTCCTGTAAGAAAAGCAACCCAAATTAACAATACAGTAATATTAATTGCTTGAGAACTGCTCTAGTGCATTGCACATATGTTCAGATGTTAATATCTAGGAAGATTTTCAAACTACACAAAGGAGCTCTTGAGCAATTAATCCAAAAATCTATTGAATGTGAATTGATCTTTGGATTACCTATCCTCCAATAACAACATAACAACTAATTTCTGCAACCCATGGTAAGGAATACATTTTTTTTTTGAAGGAAAAAAGCATAAAAAATTCCCCGTTTATTTACCCCTGGTTTATCGTGCACTGTTGGAACATACCATAACCAATCTGACTCAATGGCCAATTTCCGGTGAATATTTTTGGAGCGAGAGGCCCTTCACCTCTTCGCTCCCCCTCCCTTTTTCACCATCCCACTTTCATGCCCGAATAACCTAAGATACCGATTATAGTATGTGTTGCATACCTACAAGTGCATAACATTTTTTAGTTTTATATTATTATATTTAAACTTATATATATATATTAAAAAAAAAAAAGCATTTAGAGAGATAAATTGCATAAATCGGTATTATATTTATAATTTGAAAAATTAAAGTCGCACTAGGTTATTATTCATTTTATTATTATTTCAATCAGACATCTTTACGATTACTGAAGTCTTTATTATTTTTTTTTCACTTTTATTTTTTTATAATTTTTTTTTTGTCTTTTGTTGATTTTATAATTAGACTTCTTCAATTTAGACGTTAATCATTCTTTTATGCCGGATTTATTTTATTACCCGCTATTTCCTATTTAGAAGAGATGTATTGTAATTTTAAATTTGAATATTTGTTATTTTTATATTACAAAACCAAGGTACTATTAATACACGTATTTATTCATTAATACATTATTTTTTTTCCCCTTTTTTGATTTCTTTTTTTCCTCTCTCGCAAACTCTCTCTTTTTGAGAATATATTTTTATTCGCCTGCTTGTTTGATGTTTAAAATGCGTGTATTCCTCCTAATTAGGTAATGTAAATAAGCAAGCGTTTAAACTGTAGACCCGCAGTATTGATGATTTCGATCTGTTAAGTTTCGCTCGCTCAAAGCGCAAGGGCGGAAACCCTTCTACAACTTGTAGAAAGAGAAGAGGAATATAAATAGAATTTTTTATTTTAAAGTTATCATGATTTTTTTAAATTTTCGGAATATATAAAATGTAACATTTTTATTCTTTAGATCTAGAAATAAAAGAAAAGTCAATTAACTTTAAGATAAAAAAATTAACGACATGATGTCCTTAACACCATTCCTGTTACCACTAATAATATTATCCAAAAGTACTAAAAAAAAATATTTTTAGTAGAGGAAGAGGCCTTAATGCTTTAATTTCTAAAAATAAATTATTAATGTCATTATATTAGAAGAGATGTATTGTAATTCTAAATTTGAATATTTGTTATTTTTATATTACAAAACCAAGGTACTATTAATACACGTATTTATGATGGATTATTCAGTACTGAACTAATTCAAAAGTATAAGTCTTTAAAAGAAAGATCTCTAAAAATTAATGAACGTTCCAAGACATCCAGGACATTCAGGAAGAGGAAATTTTTATAAAAGCAGATATGAATAAATTTTGCAAAATTTGTTTCCTTATTAAAAAACTCATTTGACATCATTATTATTATTTTTTTATCATTAAATCAATCTAGTAGTTTATTGACCAGTTTGTTGATTAGTCTTTACTTCCAAGTCTAAAAAAATAGTTTTTTTTTTTTCAACAATTCTTGCCGGTACTGAATCTTGAAAATATCTCAGCTCTAGATACTTTTATCACAGCCATAATTCCGGAACCAAGATTTATAATTATATATAATACTTTTTACTTTTATACATATTTTTTTGGGTCAAATTTTTTATTAAATTTTATTTTATATAACCATATATTCATAAGTATATTTTTTGTAAAACTTTTCATTATATCCAAATGATTTCTGGCTCAGACTCAAAAACAAAAAAAGTTTTCCATACATATTATCTGTTAAGATGAGAAATAGACACGATTCGTCCACTGAAATGAATTAGTTTAATTGCCTTTATATATTCTCTATAAGTAGTGACCATTTGTGTTCACAAATTAAGCCTGCGTCACATACCGAAATCTAAAATATTGAATTGGTCGTCTTGATAGTTCGTGGTGATTTTCATTTCAAGGAAATTCAATGGCAAAATTTTATATATTTAATGTTTATGCTCGATAGTTTTAATATCTTTGCTAATTCGCGTATTATTCTTGATTAGCGGTTTGATTTGTGGTGGAGAGTTTTTGGACTCCAAGGTCGAAAAATCACCCCCCCCTCTAACAACTTTCGAACAGTTCTTTCAGCTAGAGCACTTTTTCCTTATACAATACATATATTATTTGTTGCTTGTGGGGCGTTTTTGCTTTTCGGATAGAAGAGCATTAAGTGTCTAAGATAGACTTTAATAAAATATCTTCTTCCATCTTCAAAATGAATTTATCTCATACAATTTTGTTTTTAAAGGTGCGTTGAAATCTCACCTTTAAAAATATGTACTCAAATAGTGACAGATTCAGATATACTCGAAAACAATATTCTAGAAATCGGCATGTACTTTAGGAACGACAACTATATTATTTATATTCCCTTATAATTTTCTTTTGTAATAAAATAAAAATTTTTAATAAAAAGTTAAAAAGGAGATACACATATACATATAGGAGTTACACTCTCTTGTTTTTAATCTTAATTAAGCTCTATTTAATTCCTTTTTTTTTACTTTCTTTTACCTATATATGAAATATATAGTGAGAAATTATTGCAATCGCAAAAAAATTCTCGGAAATACAGGTTTTGCAGGCCCCTTAAGTTTAAAAAATAGGTCTCGCAAAACGGTCTGTCGGTTTATGTGTTATTCGTATCAATTTTCCTTTCCTTAGGTAAGAGAAAGTTTTCTGATGCGCGGCCATCAGACCAGATTTTTTAAATATCTATTTTATTTGCATTAATTTATTTAAAAAAAAAAAAAATGGTTTTTGACTTATTTATTTATATAATTCAAATTCAAAAATCAAAAGTTAAATAACATTCATGGAGTATTTATATTTGGGAATAAAAAAAATTAATTAATCATATTTATTATGCGTAATCAATAATCATTTAATCCCTGTACGCCATTTCATTGAATGGAGGTCATTTTTTTATTCAATTCATTTTCCTCATAATTTATTTTTATAGTCAAATTCTAAATGAAATTGAGATCAAAAACCTGATACAAATTAGAATAAATTTTATTCATATAATATCTAAGACCAATCTAAGTTATGTTTTCGTGTCTAAATCCCGTTTGACTTAACGAAATTTTAACAAAATAACTTTATACTTTATTTAAGCTACGTACTTAAAATTTATATTAAAAAGAGGGCTTATTAAAATATTTGATAGTGGAATAAAAAATTATGGACGGGTCTAAGAACAAGTAAATTTGATCTTAGAGTTAAATTATTTTGGGGGTTTTACTTATTAACTTTTATTATTAAAAATCGTTAAATGTAGCTTTATATAATTCGATAACTTAAAAAAGTTTTTGGGCGAAGCTTGAGCCAAAAGAGGGGAGGGTTTCTCTCTTACCTCTCTCTCACTCGCCTCGCCTTTATACATTTTATTTTATTATTAAATTTATTTTAAATTTTTCTTTTTTAATTAATGGAGGGTGAGTTTGGTGCATGCGCAACGAAGGGTCTTTTTGGAATAATTTTAACAGGTTTATATTTCTATAAATTTCTTATTTAGCCACTATTATTTATTATTATAATTTTTTGGGAACTGATTGCTTGATGGGTTTGCATCACAATATCGTTTTAAAATAAAGGATCCATCCAGTATTTTCTTGTTGTGATTACTTTAATAATTTTAAATAGAATATGGGCCCTCTCCCTTGGTGCAGAGGTAAAGGTCTTGCTTCAGGTACCAAATGTCAATGGTTCGCTTCCCGTCCTAAGCGGCAAAAATTTATTTATATTATATTGGTTACGAATTAATTTAAATAAATAAGGATGGAGTCTAAATGGCCTCAGATGCTGAACAAGACAAAAAAAGAATATGGAAATTTTATATATAAATATTTTCTAAAATAATAAAATAAATTTTATATATTTACATCAAATTAAATTAAATTTGAAATTAATTTTGGTTTTAATAAAAACCTAATAAGAATTTTTCAAACGTTTTTTTTTAATCAATTTTAAAAAAATGGTCTTTCCATTTATTTATTTATTTATTTATTTTTTTAATATTAATGTAGGTTTAATGATTTTTTTTTTAAATTCAATCGGCTCTTTTAATTTTCTATTAAATGTTTTAGGGAGCTAGCAGAAATTAGAAATGAAGAGAGTAAAAGAGGATGGAGATGTTTTTTTAAACCTTATTTGGGCTCAAGCCCTTTGGGACAAGTCTGTCCTAAGAAACAAGCGTTTCGTTTTTGTTTTCCCTTGCTGAAAGCGTTCCTCTATTATTAGCCCTTTAAAGCAATCGTTTTTCTTATTCATTGGCTTAAAAAAGAAATTTAAATAATAATTTCTAACAAAAACAATAAAATTCTTACCTAAATGTTTTAATAATTTATTTTTTTATAAACTTTTATCCCAGTCTAGAAAGGGCGTTAAAGTCAAGTGATAACATGCATTCACGTCATTTCTTTAAATGATTAAGTATCATTAAAACAAAAAGTAATTCATATTTATTTTATCATTTCTATACAAGAGAAAAATTTTCCTGGTGGCGGGGGGCATAACCTATCTAATCGGGGTCTAGCCAATTTTTACATTAAATCGTTGATAAATAATATATGTGTTGTCCCCCCCCCTCCCCCCCATTTCGGTTCATTCATAGTTTTATCCAATAATAATTGTTACTAGCCAAGAGCAGAAATAAAAATAGGAAAATCACTTTTTCAAATAATAAAGGGAAAAAAAAAATTACCGTTATAAATATTTCTAAATTTGAAAATGTCATCTACAATAATTAAAAATAAACCGCCAACAGCAAAATAAAAAAAAAAAAAAAAAAAAAAAGTGGTTTTGTTATTCAATGATAAAGAAAATGTTTGTTCATTTTTTGACTATTATATTAATTATTTTATGTTGTCAGATCTATCATATTTTACAAAAAGTGTTTAATTAAATAATTCAAATAGTATATCTATCTCTTTATAAATTTGAAATAAATAAATAAATAAATAAAAATAAAAAACAGCAATCAGGGGAGGATTCTTGAAAGAATATCAAATTTTGTCATATATGCGCCTTGCCAATTACAATAATTTTAATTAGCTTTTTTTTAAGTCCTTTTCGGCATCTGAGGCCATTTAGACTCCGTCCTTATTTAATTAATCGAATTAGCTTATTTGTAAGGCTGTCCGATGTATCACTCCCCTCTATAAAATTACAGGCTATCGGCGTCTTCACTCGCTCGCCCTTCTGGGTTCTCTACTCGAGATTTATATTCTTCACTAGTTGTTATTTTACGTTATTTAAATGAACCAAATGGCCACAGTGCATTTCACAAAACTATATGCAGATTTCATAATACAACAATCCTTTTCAAATAAAGCATTTATTTTGAAGAAATTATCGTAAAATGTCTTATCAACTCTGTGTTACGGTTGTGATACGGGTGACTATTTGACGTCGTATGTAATCACTCAACTTTTTTATAATGTTGGTATTTTTATTATCAAATTTAATATTTTTTTAATTTTTAATTAACATTTCGAGATTTAGATGACGACAGATCTGACAGATAAACCGATTATTAGTAGATTGATATCAATTATTGATTTTGTTTGTAGCCATTTTGTGTACTTTTGTCCTTATTAATATATAAGCTTAAGACTTAAATAATTAACATACATATGCTAGCGCCAGTTGAAAAGACTCTAAAGTTGCACGCATGTTTTCTTCTTATGCCAGAACGGTTGACGAAATCGGATGGATTAAACTAAAAATGCCAATAGGTTAATTCTAACAATTCAAACAGCATCAGCCAGCATTAATTCTTAAATAAATTTGTAACCTTTGATATTTTAATATGCTTCCTAGGTAATTGGCATAATTTGACTCTTATTTTTCTTTGATGGTACCTGACAGTAGCTTCCCGTGAAATTGATATAGACGTGCTGACTTTTGGATCAGACTACTACATCTGATCACACTCCATATTGGATATATAAATATGACTACGATATTTTTTGATGAAATATAAATAATAAATCATTTTGAAAATTCAACATAATGCTACCAATAGCAGCTAGGTCATCCCAAGTCATACTTCACTTGTTCGCACAAGATATAGCTCAAAATTTATAATTCGATAATTTTATACAAAATTCGAGAAGGTACTTTAATTTAGAGAATATATAAAAGGAGGTGAATTAGCCTATATATATATACACCTCGGCCGGTTTCGGATTTCAAAACAATAGAGGTGAATCTTGTAATTGGCATGAGACGTTATGGTGGGAGTCTCTTTGGTTTCAAAATTTTAGAATGGCGATTCGGACTTGGCGGAATGACTAAACAATTCTTTACACATCCTTAAAAATAGAAAAATATGATATAATATAAATTTTTTTAATAAAACTTACCCAATTTTAATATAATTTATGTCCTATTTTAATTAACATTTATTTCTTAACCCGACTTGCTTTTTCTCTCTCTCTCTCTGACTATTTATTCAATGAGACAAATGAATATTTGGAATACATTATCTTAAATAGACCAAGAGAGAGAGAGATTAAAAAACAAGTAATATGAGCTATTTTGTTTATCCATAAGAAGGGGTATGTTAAATTAATCGCTCAATCCAAGATGAATATGAAAGAATCTAATAATGAGCTACATCCTGTATGTTCGGGTTTAATTGCTGGAATTTCTGGCACAGCTGTTTATTTCTGAACAAGCCGTCATTTAGTTCGTTACTCGTTTTTCGTTTTTCACTCTTTGTCCTTTTTTTTTAACCTCACATGCTCTTCGATCCT
This sequence comes from Anisolabis maritima, assembly GCA_010014785.2. Classification (NCBI taxonomy): domain Eukaryota; kingdom Metazoa; phylum Arthropoda; class Insecta; order Dermaptera; family Anisolabididae; genus Anisolabis; species Anisolabis maritima. The sequence goes on along the minus strand of JAAAKE020085412.1, from coordinate 3,107 downwards.
CATTTTGACACACTTCACTTTCAGTTTACAACAAATAGGTACCCCTGTCTGGTGTCAAGTACCCTTGAATGAGGTGCTCCGAGAATGGTACAGAATAAATTCACAAACCTTCTTGACCTAAATTGTACCTTTTAATTTTTTTTTTTTTCAGAGAGAATTATATGTTTAAATTGTTTGTTTTCATTCCGCTATATAAATCTTGTTTTATGTTTTACTTAAAAAACAAAAGATGCGTTAACACTTGGTGTAGTAATCCTTTTCTACCAAAGAATGAGAATAGTCTATATATAGAAAAAAAAACTTATTGTATTTAAAGTTCAACAAAATAGAATTAAAAAAATAAATAAATAAATAGCCCCCACGCTCATTCTAAATAATATATATCTCGAGGGTTGGAGTTAGACATTTTGCCGATCCCCATGTAGAAAATGTGTTTTTTATAATAAGTTAAATAGCACATTAAACCAATTTTTTCATTACATATTTGAAAAAGTCTACATAATCTACATTTTTTTTTATGTTTGATAAAAGTTGTCTCTATAATAATATTAATGAAATAAAAAGTTCTTTACCGCCATATTTTACCTTCGAGAAAATTTTAACTATTAATATTTTAAACTTTTATACATTCAACAGTAACAATAGAAAACAGCTTGGACAAAGTTTAAATATAGTTAAATATAAATTGAAAAATTGATTTTTTTATTTTATTTATACTCATATAAAATTTAATGCTAGGGGACAGATTGTAACAATAATTTTTAATACTTCAAAAAATTTCAATTAAATAAAATTGGATATTGAAAATTCAAAATTTTATATCTTTTAGCCTTCTGACATTTAAATAAAATAATTATATACCTAAGGTAATGGAACTTGGTAAGATAAGAGAAAGTTGTGTGATGTGCGGCTGTCACACCAGAATTTTATTGTTCATAATTATTCCAGTCCACCAGATTTCTGCGTCAGGTCGCCTAGGAAAAAGGTTCACAATTCTATTTAGCTTTTATTTTTAGACATTTTTGGTTTGTGCATATTAATTGAAATCAAAATAATAAAAAATAAATAAATCTCATTTATTTATTTTTTTTAGTCTTTTCGGTATCTGCGTCCATATAAACCTGAAAGGCATATTTATTTACACAATTTACACAACTGATTAAAATAAATTTTCTTCGGACTGCCTGGGATCCGAAACCCTTGACTTTTAAGTTTACCATTATTGATAATTCTCAATACCTCTAATCTCTCAATTTGGGGGGGGGGGGGGGATCTCATTTATTAATAAACATAGGAATTAAAAAATTGATATTTTGTTACCTTAACGAGTTGTCCTAATTTTTCCATGGAATACTTAAAATTCTAAATTGGAGGCCCCACAGTATTGAGGTGGAAAATGATTAATTAAAGATTATCTAATTTATTATATGTACAGCCAATTTAATCAAAATCGTTAGAATAGTTTAAGAGAAAATCACAAAAAACTTAAATACATACAAGTGTAAAATGGACCCTAATAATTTTAGGGAGTTAATTAATACATTTCACACTCACATAGCCAGACCATTTTGTGAAACCTATTTTTTCGACTCAGGGGGCATCAAAAAGTGAATTTCCGAAAGTATTTATAACGATTATTTTGCGTTCGCAATATTTTCTCACAATATCTTATATATATATAGAAAGTAAAAATAAAAGAAATTATTAAATTTAAGAAAAGTAGTTTGTCTTTTTTTATCGCCGAAAAAATTATTTTCCGATTTCAATGAATTAAATTTGTTAGTGTTTGTCGTAAATCTCTAAGATGGACAATATTGGACCTCTCTATATGAAGATAATTGAATTTTAGTGATCGTAAAAATAAAATCGATTCCACTCTCAGTACTATTGTTTCCCAGATTTGGTTTCGTCTTCGTCTCCAGAGTATGTTTTTGATGTGTAAGCCTCTTCTGAGATTGAACCGATGTGATTTGCGACGGCTCTCAATACTTTTTTATTGAACATTGATGACAAAATAAAAAAATATATATATAAGAATTTTATCTTTCAATTTCTCAAGTATCATGTCACAAAAAACTATATTATTATGTTATTGAAATTCATAACTAATGATGATGAGAGGTGGCTTAATGAGTTTCTTGAAATTGGCTTTGATCTTATTAATTAAATAGTCTTTAGATTTCCAGGTCATCAAACTTTTCACCCGGAAGGAAATCACCACATCAGAGATATCATTTTTTATTTGTTTTATTTTTAAAGTTTATAAATTTTTTTTAATTTTTTTTTTGGTTGTGACTGACCGAGGCTCACTTTTTGTCTCCGGCTTGAAAAAATATCTCCTCACTGCTTTAAAATTAATATATTTTTTTAAATATATATATATATATAATATATAAAATATAGATGTAAGATTTTCGAAAATTAATAATAGAAATGAAAACATCCTATCTACTAATTATTTTTTGCTTTTTTTTTTTTTTTATAAAAAAATGGTTTTCCAAAATCTAATTGGAAATTAACAAAAATAATACATGCTAGCTGCTCACCGCATCTTCTCTTTTACTATATTATTTTTATATTTTATTTAGTATCTGGAGACCGAGCGTTGTTCGTTTTTTTTTTTTTAATCGGGCAAGATGAGCCAAGAGAGGCGTATCAAAAAAGATCTTTGAAGTTAGACATAAGACCCAACGATTGATTTATTCCTAAAGAGATTCCATCAATCAGTGACCGGCTAAATATATTTTCCGATAGATGAGTAGAGTCCTAGGCCAATCGATTCCTCGAACTCGAACTATCAAATTTCATCAAAATCGTTGGAATCTTTTTTTGAGAAAAAAATTTACATACATAAAAATAAAGATAAATAAATAGATATAGTTATATATAATTTAATAAGTAGTATTATAGTATCTATCGATTTACTTTTTTTTTTTTTTTAATCTTTTACCCCCTTGAGCGCCACTGTATATAAAAATTTAATTCTATTTCTGATTAGTAGGATTGGTCAAGGATCAGGATCTAAATAAATTTCGATTTTTTTCTTATTCTCTGAGTCTAGCCTATATTTATCCTGTTATGGTATGTCCAGATTATAGCTACAATTT
>JAAAKE020085401.1:0-22390 GCA_010014785.2 Anisolabis maritima | reverse complement strand
TATATCTTTTGTATATTATTATACTTTTCTCTTAAAAAAAATGTTTTTATTTAATAATTAACTGGCAAATGACTTTTGAATAATAATAATAATAAAAATATAGAAATTGATTGTGAGTAGCCAGTAAATTAGAAGAAATAAGGGAGTAGAGAAAAGAGAATAATATGAATGAAGAAATTAAAGAAGATGAGTCAATCATTGCTTTTTTTATGTTAACATACTCTTACTCCTAGTTGAAGACCAAGTAGTATCTTCCAAGCATCCAACCAAAAGAACACAAGCTGCACAACATAAATAACTAGACAAGCATTTAGAAACCGCAATCAAAAGCAGGCGGGAAGGTGAAAGCAAAATTTTTTTAACGCGCTAATTTATTAATACTAAATCTTGTAAAGAATTTTTTGAGTTTATATTTTTATATATTATAGATAGCAAAGTATAATAAAACCTTTGGTACAGACGTAAAGATCTCGCTTCATGATCTAAAGGTGTGTCGCACACGACGTAGGTACTTATCTTCCATATCAAATTTGAGCCTGGTATTGTTTTTTCAGATATTTTGTTCATTTACAGGCTATTTAGCGAGACCCTTTTTTTAGATTCAAAACGTATATTTCCGTTGAAATCCTGATATCTTATTTTTTGCGATCGCAAAACTTTATATTCTATAAAATATTGATAGATATATAGGTAAGAAAAAGAAAAAAATTGATAACACAATTATTTAATTTTCTCGATGAATTGTTATCTCAAAAATTCTAATAATAATTAATTGACAAAATTACAAATCTTATTCGTTCGTTCTAAATATCATTTCAAGCAGTTGTTCGTGAGTTATTAATAGAAGTGACCAGCTAATTTCAAATAAGCCCCTGAGCATTAAATGTGCCAAGAGATTTCTTGTTTTAAAGAGAAAAAATTGGATAAAATCGGCAGATATCAATTAAAAAAAGACTTCAATTGAAACCATAATCACAATCAATCAATAATCAATTTAATAATTTGTCAATTAAGTTCGAAATATAAATTAGAATTTCCAAATAGGATTTGTTTTCGAAATAAAATTTACCTGAATTAAACATTCTGTTAAAGGCAACAAAGGCGAATCGAGTTTATTCACCTTTTAAGAGTGTTTGTTTAGGAAAGTCAACACCAGAGAAGGAGTCAAAGAAGAGCAAGTTTTTGAATAAATTTCGCATTTGTATTTCAATTACGTTTAGTAATATGTCTTAAATAACTAAAATAAGTTTTACTCAATTATATTACAATTATGACCAAAAAAATATAAACTATTTCTTTTTTAATTATTTTAAGAAAAAATATTTGGTTATCCTTTTGAATAAAAACCAAACTAATGTAAGTCATAATAGTTTGGTTTTTATTCAATTATTATCGATTGTATCAATCGTCAGGTTCAAATTAGATAATAAATATTTTTAGTATTCTTATATTAGAATATTTTTGAAAAAGGATAAAAATAAAAATTTCTATAATTAGTTTTTGTATTATTTTATTTAACTTGATTTGTCTGTCTGTCTGGACATCTTGTCAATTTTTAAATGACTTGAAGATGAACTAGAAATTTTTTTTTAGTAAAAATTGACCCATTTATAGATGTAACCTGAAAAATCAAAATATCTCTTTAACAATTAACTTTAGTGAAATAATTCTCATATACAAAATGGTTCTTTCTATCATGTTTTTGAACAAGTTTTGTTTAAAAAAATTTTTGTATCTATTTCAAAAAATCTATTTAAAGAGAACTAAAAAATTCATAAATTAGAATTACCAACGATTGGCACGACTTTAGTGACCAACCCGAGAAGTTTTGAGAAATTTTTTTTTTAATTTTTGTTTGAAAAAAACAATTAGGATAAAATTAAAACATACTAAAAGCAGAAAAATAACATTTTGTATAAAATTGTTAGAGTGATCAATTATTATTAATGTATTTTTAATTTAGTGCCATGGAAAAAGACGAAATTTCCTGTAACCAAAATTTTGGGGAATCATCGGCAAGAAGTTTACAATCTCATCTTTTATCTCTATGAAGGAAGTCCTTTCTCCAGATCAAGCAATCTTCTCTGGACACTTCCTTTTTGATTCTTCTTATGGTTCTATCATTTTGTAGCTCGTCTTTCAAGCAGTATTTTTTTATCTTGATAAAATTTCGTGCTTGATTTCAAGAATATCTAAAATATATCTCAAAAAATATATATATTATATAAATATACGTATATAAAGTGCACAATATTTGATATCAAATTGTTTTTGTATCCTTAATTTAATTTTTTTTTTTTATTCTTATTTGGCAAATTAATCTATTTTCATTTTATTTTATTTTATTTTATTTTCATTTTACTTGTTTTATTGATTAGTTTGTCAAATAATTTATGTAAATTTTTTTTCTCATTTTTTTATAGTCCACTTTTTATAATTAATAATTATTTTCTGCATACTTTTCAATTTTTTTTTTTACTAAATTTAGATTCGTACTATAGTAACATTTTAATTAATTTACTAGTCATTTTTATCTAAAAAAAATTGTTAAAAATCCAAACTCTTTGTATTTTATTAAATCATTACTTCGTTATTAAACCCAGGAAGCAAAGACCACAGCATACAATACAGTCCACCCATTTTTAAAATTATTTTATATTATTTGCGAAAACATTGTTCAAGACAGCCATGGCCAAAAGATTTGAGCACCTTCAATATATTTAAATATCTTAAGGTATTTTGAGGTGGGATGAAATAAAAAACTGCGCAGAGATAATAAATGTTTATTAATTGGTAAAAACATTTCGTTGGACCACCTTCGCCTTTATGACTGTATCCTTTTCGGCATTGAGGCCAGCTTCTTGCGCTCCTCACCACTTATCACGTTCCATTCTTAGAGGAGGTAGCGCTTTAAATCTTATTTTAAATTTATGGGGTGTTTTTGAATCTTGCGCTTTAGTATAGCCCATGAAAACAACCTGGGTTCAGATCTGGGCACTGTGAAGGCCACTCTAAAAGATCAATCAATATAAATTTTCAATAAAGCATCTCATAGTTTGCCTGGATTTGTGACAATGTGCATTATCTTGTTGGAACCTAAACATCCATATTTGTATAAAAAAAAAACGTTTGAAAATGATGAGATCAGTGCAGATTCAAGCACATTTATGTACTTATTAAACTAAATAAAACATTCAAAGTTATTTTTCTCTTTTTTAGTTCTCTAAATAAAAGCGTTTTTTTATTTTTATTTTAATTTTAGTTCAACTCTGTAAAAATAATTTCAGCAAATTGTTTATTTTTTTATTGTTAATTTTAGAGATTAAGTTTGTGTACAAGAATAAGAAAATAGAGGTAAGCTAATCTGACAATATCTAATGCAAAAGTGGATTGGCGAAAGAACGCGGAGCAAAAAAAAGGAAGGTATTAAATCTTAGATGAGTACATTGTTTGAACATCGCGGGATTATTATCTGGAGGCGTAAAGCTCTATTTAAACATCCAACCAGATTCGGGGATTATATTAAGTGTTTGTTGTTTATACAAATATTTTTATTTATCAGTTAATTTTTTTTTTCAAAAGTGATAAAAAAAAATAAGTAAAATGGGGTATTTTTTTATCAAACACACAAAGAGTACACCTAACCGCGCCAGTAAAGAGAAAGTTGTCCAATTTTACAAAAGTACCTAATTGATTGATTACCAACTAATAACGGTATCTTACAAATGAAATTTTTTCTCCCTCCGCTCAAAATTTTAATTGAAATTGAGATAAAGTCAATTAATTTTTTTTAAATTATTTTAAATATAAATTTATATATTGAAATTTTTCATTAACAAAAAAGATTGGCATAAAAATATAAAAATCATCAGAGCTCAGGTAAATCATGGTCATTTCTCATATTCTAGTGTTTAAAATGAAAAACAAATTATTGATTTTAAAATATTTTTTTTAAATTAAATTCAAGTTAATTTTTCTAAAATTTTTGAAAAAAGCGGAGAGGAAGTTATTTCGATATTATTATAACAAACTAAGAGCGGATCCAGAGACCTTTTTCTGGGGGGGGGGGGCTTGTGTTTTTCTCTATAAGCTTGGTCAATTCAATTGCACCTAACTCGACTAAAGAAGGGGGAGGGGTGGGAAGCTCTTTCTCTGCTATTAGATTTGACTCGCCATCGCGCTTGATCCACTGCGGACTCCCTGTCCGGGGAGGGAAAATTTGTTTTTATATTAAGTAGGCTCAGATCATTATAACAATAAATTTGATTTATTTATTTCCATAGGTTTGTGGGCGAAAAATCTTCTAGGCAGGGTGCTGCACACTTCTGTTTTAGCAAGTTTTTTTTAAGGTTTTTATTATAATGACGAAAATTTCAACTAAGTCAAAGTCTACATTTAGTCAAGAGTCTAAAATAGCGACATAAGAAAAAACGGTTGTTATAAAATGAAATTATTCATATAAAAACAATAATGTAATCAGACATATTAATAAATGTATGGCCAGAGTAGGAATTTTGAAAATCTCTATACATATAATAAATTAAATAGTATGACCAAGTTCTGAAATGCTGAAATAACTATCTTGGAACAAGATTATATATTCAGGAACATAAACACCAGGTAATAATTTCAGCGGGTCTGTTTAAATAATTTTGAAGATTAGTTGCTCGAATAAATGCTCACAACTAAATTTTACAGGGTGAAAACAAAAACAAAAGAAAAAGCCTTGTTTACACATTAACGCATTATCCAAAAGCACATTGCTATCAAATTTGATTAAAAAAGGTCGGGTTTCATTTACCAAACTGAATTCTTTGCTTACGCCTGGCAGCTGTTTAGGTTTTAAAACCGTGCTAATTAAATGAGCGCCGTGATGGACGGCGGGCTGCAAGTGCGTGATCGGGCCCAATAAATCAAAGGTCAGTTAGATGATCCAACTCTCCCCTCCCCCTCTCCCACCGCCAACTAACATACAACGTGTAATTAGATAATAACCTTTTTATTTTTGTTTTATTTTATAACCGTACAACATGTTATTATTTAAAGGTGTTGGTGTGTATTCTATTTTATATAAGTATTATCAATCAGTAAAGAAAGTATTTAACAATCTAGAGAGAGGATTTTAAAAAATAATTCTAGCATATAAAAAAATCAATTCTATTGCAAAATTTCGGTAAGATCCATCATAGTCTTAACATTAAATGGCCCATGTCGGTCTGTGCTTTTTCTCTTCTTTGAATGCTTTTTTTTTCAGTCAGAAAAAAAAATTATTAGATCGATTTTTGCAAAAAATGATCGTTATTATTATTATTTATTTATAATAATAATAATAATAATAATAATAATAATAATAATAATAATAATAATAATAACAAAATTATTTTATTTTATTAATTGAGAAAATCGTTATATTCAATTATAATTGCAGAATTAGTGAAATATTTATTAATTTAGTAGAAGGAAGTTAGAATGTGATTTGGCTTCCCAAAAATATTAGAAGCCCTTTGCTCCCTCAATAACGACGGTCTATAATTTTATTCTGAATAGGTTATATTGACCAGTATGACGTCAACCATATATTAACTTGAATGGGCATTTATATATACGAGAGATATAGGGTGGTAAAGAATAAATAATTCCTAATTTTAGAATTAAAATTTTTGTTTAAAATCTTAAAAAAATTATCATTAGTTAAAATTCAATAATCCTACAAAAATTTAAATGAGTGTAAATAAAGAATAAATATTAACCATACTGTTTTAAATGCGATCGAGAGATTGACTCGGCCCTGGCACGGCTTGACACTTGTGCAGGAGGGAAGAAAAGACTAGCATATAGGGAGCAAAAGAAATGCCAATCATAGTTCGGGGAACTCGTAATCGCCACTCACTAGATGATAGCTGCTGGGTGTATTATCTACCAATAGAAACAAAAATTGAATAGGAAGATGGTTTTTTTTAAGACTGGAAGAAAAGAAATATTATCTTCTTTCTTGTAGCTAAAATTGCGAGTGTAGTAGTAAGTAGGTTTGAAATTTTATTTGACAGGCTGAGTTGGCGACAGTTGTGTATCTGGCCTTTTCTCTTTTTAACCTTAAAAATTCCGGCAACACATGTTTCACAAATTTTAATAATTCTTCTAATAATTACTAAATTAAAATCATTTACTTAATTATTGCTTTATTAAGTAAATATCCTTGACAATTTCTGTGTGATAAAGAAATGATAATAAGAATATTAAATTCGGAAAAAGTTTCTTTGAAGAAGAAGAAGTTGCCTTGAATGAAATGTCGACATCGTTATATTATTTTCAGATTGCTACTTAATTTTATTAAAATGAATATGTCAGATATTTAATTAAAGAGTAAAGAGTTAATCAAAAAGATGTTCGTAAAAAAAAGAGTCGGAGCTGATCCTTGGATGCTTTTATCTCGTTCGCTCCATTTCACATCCATTCTTGTCGGACCAGAAAGGATCATGTCCGCCATGGATATATCATTCGCCATTTTATTATTTAATAAATACACTCATTCTACGAAAAAAATTCGATCTAACTATCGCGTGACTTTACCAAACAATCGTTGCAAAAATTGTATAAATAAACAAGTAAATAAGAAATAGATGATTTTTTTTAATAACAAAGGGGAGAAGGAATTGAATGAAATAAAATTTTAATTTTATCTAAAAAGGTCTATATGAATTATTTTTGATCTTTTAATATATAATCGAAATCTCAACGTGCATTTTATATTTGATTATTATAACGAGGTATTAATTAATCGCCATGGCCATACTTTGTGATGGAAAAAATTTCTGCAACCCATGGTATCTAATTAGCCTAATGATATTTTTTATGCGGATAATATCCATTATATGCTAGTATGCTAGAGATCCTGAGTTCAGTCGACCCCAACTCACTAGTGATTGAACCTCAGAACATTTGTTGGAAATTAATAACACTTTCCAATGAAATAAGTATATTGAATTATTTCATCTAATTAACCAATATCCCCGATATAAATAAATTTTTTCTTTATTTATTTAACACAATTTAAATAATTGCAAATATTTTTTACTACCTCGCTGTTAATTAGAAAATGCTTCTATTTTATTCCTTTCTTATCAGATTGCAACTAAACCATGGATCCTTGATTAGTCCTATTAAAAGAATCAATCTGAACACAAGTGATATATGTTCCTGTGATAATCGACGACCAATCGCATCTGCTCCTGTTCTTTATTGAGGGATTAACCAGGGCTTGTAAAAAAATTTCTGGAATCTCAGAAGGTCCGCTTAGCTTCGATTCTCTTCTTAGACAATAAAATGATAAATTGTATAGGGGTGTACAATTGAGGAAGATATATTTAGAAGAATATTAATTTTCATTTAAATTTTTTCAAGGTGTATTTACGGTCACATTTTGTTTCCCCTTTAAAAAATTTATATTTGATTCTTTGCTAATTTATATAAATAAATAAATAAATGGATAAAACGAATTTTTCTTTATATTCTTGTCTCCTTGCCAAATGGATGTTTGTTCAAGACCAAATATTGAAAAAAATATATTATTCTACAATTATAATTTTCCATTCGTGTTTGTGATTTAAGAGTTCTTCTCTGAAATTTTTTATTCAAAAAAATTGAATTATTATAAAAAATTAAATAATTGAAAATTAAATTAAATATTCGATAAAAAAAATATAATGATCCCACAAGACCATGTAATATAAAAAGTTTTAATTATGTTTGTTGAATTATGATATAAAATATATTTAATCAAAGTATACCTAAAATAGTATATAATTATATTTCCAGATTATTACACAAGTATATTAAACTGTTGTTTTATTTAAATATGTAACCATCGTTTAAATATGGTTAGTAGGATACCGAGAAAATTATTTGATCGCAACTACCCATAAGACATGTAGCGTAGTTTTAGACAATTTTTCTAAATAAAAATTTTCAGATATTAACGGGGAAAATTATTTTAAAAGAATAAAAATTTTATTATAAAAAGTCAAGCGTTTTGATAAACTTTGGATTGCAGAAATTAGTTCGTTTTTGCTTGAGAAGTAGGCAACCCAAATGACCAACTTACTAACGGATTTTTTGATTAATTGTTCAAGAGTTAAATTCCCAGGGTGCACTGAACCAATTTTATCAAAATATCCATTTGTGGGTTGGTCTTGTAGTAAGTAAACACGAACTAATTTCTCCAACCCATAGTATATGTCATAAAATTTCAATTATTTATTGGGGCAGCAAAATCGCAAAAGAGGTAGACAATTAATTATAGTTATAAAAAATAGTGGCTAAGCCGGGATTTATTAGGGAGAAAACAGAAATTTTTTATTTGAACTTTTTTTGCTATATTTTTTCCTAGTTCTAGTTTTAACTCCATCCTTAACATTTCTTCAAAAAACTTTAAACTTTGTTCTATGTTAAATATCATTATTAAAATTCTATAATATTTAAAAAATTGTTTAATTTTAAGGTGTTTATATAAATAATTATTATTAAATTTTGTGAAATTAATGAATATCAAATTTGAAATATACTTAATCCTGCCTCAGTTCAAAGCCAAACAAGAGAAAAAAAAAACAAAAGAAGTTACAATTGATTCAGAAGACAAAATAATCTCGAGGGTTTCTCTAGCCATTGCTAGAAAGGATGTTTGGAACTGTGCCATCCAGGTCTGGACCCAACAGCCTCCATTAGCCTGTGACGTCGGTCTCTAATGGACTCCATCTTTTAAACTAAGCCTACTGGACAAACACATGGTGTAAAGAACTTTAGCCGATGTATTTCTGTGACACCCTATATATAGATATATAACATGATGTCTGTCTTTGTTTTTATAAATAAAAGGGTGATTCAAAAGTCAAGGAAATTGCAATACTATAATATTAAATTAATAACGCTTCACTCAAAAACAAAAAGCTCCTTTTTACAGATATGACGAGTCAAAATTAAAATTTTTAATTTAATTAACTTGGAGGTAGTCGAAACCAAGAAATTGACCAGGGGTAGATGAATTAATATTTTTTGGTTGCTGGAAGTATGCAACCAAAATAATCATCATCTCAATGATGGATGCATATGCACTTGTCTTCTAGAAATTAACGCATTTGTGGTCCTTTGTGCTCTAGAGGAGCTCTGGAGCAATTAATCGAAAAATACATTAATAGGTTGGTCTTATTGATTGTCTTTCTTTCAGCAATCAAAACCAGGTGCTCCATGATACAAATAATTATGACGTAATTAAGAAATAAATAACCTCTTTACTTTATCTTACCTATATATTTAATATACAATGAGAAAGTATTGTAAAAAAATTGATATCGAGATTTCAACGGAAATAAAAGTTTTGAGTTAAAAAAATAAGTCTCGCAAAATGATCTGTCTGTGTGTGTATGAACAAGATTTCTCAAAAACAAAAAACGTTCGAAGGTGAATTTTATATTTAAACTAGGTACCCTAGTCGCTTACACTTCGTAGCTTTTCAATAAACTCGGCTAACGGGTACTAGTACTTTACTGATGTACTTTTTTAATTGTTTTTCGATTTTCTCAAAATTCGCTTTAACGATTTTGGTTAAAATTCATAAAACCATTATTTATTAGATGATTTTTGAATTGTATTAATCCTTTTCCTCCTCCCAAATTGATTGGAACCCACTTTACTCTTGTATGTTTTTAGGTTTTTTGTGATTTCCTCTTAAACTTCTCTAACGATATTGATTAAATTGGCTGTACATTATACGGCTACCTAGGGGAGCCGACGTAAAAAATCTGGCGTGACAGCATATCACTCAGCTTTCCTCACCTTAGGTAAGAGAAAGTTGCGTGATGTGCCTTTTTCACAACAAAATTTTTCATGACTTGAGCTTTTGACATTATAAATTTGGTTTAAACTGTCACACTATTAAGAGTTGAAAAATTTTTCTAAAACCAAGACATGTTGTAGAAAAATTTGATTTCCTTAATCATTTGACTTGTTTAATAGGATGACTGATAATTTATTTTAAATAAAAATGCCAATTTATACATAAATTGAAGAATTATGGATTATCTCATTTTTATGGTGGCTGAATTTTGAGACACCCAGTTTATAACAAGATGTGCGTTTGTGTTTGTGTGTGTGGGCCCCTCGAAACACTCTCAGAGAAACATGCATTGTGCGTGAGTTGACTCATCGAGCTGAGCACCCGTAGGATTTCATCCCCGGCTCTTCACCTCTTCACCTTCCGCCCCTTTGGTGTACATACGCAATTACCCCCTCCCTAACATACACCCTCCCTGGGTGTTTCATCTCTCGAATGACCACATTTTCAAATAAGATGTGTGGCCTCGTTTCTAAAGGGAAACAACTATACAATTCATAATAAATAAGCTCGGGGAAATTGTCCACCCCAATTTTAATCACTTCGTGTCTTCTTCGTTGCTATAAATAACTTAAGACTTTTTTCAAAGTCTAATATACCAAAATAGAATCACTTTCATTTATTTTCCTAAAATTGTGTGTATAAATCATGTCAAAATCAAGATTATTTCTAAAGTTTTTTTTTTTTCAAGTAAAATTATTTTATTATTGGATGAAATCCATCCAGATTTTATTTTAAAATATTTGATGAGAATCTAATAAGGTATAGAATTTCATTATTGATTAATATAAAGTTTATTGTATTTTCAAAAACTCGGAATTTTTCAAACAATTTGATATTATAGTGGAGTCGTAAAATTGAATTGGGTCACTTTTGGAAGAACCCTGGTGTGGTCATTTCACACACTAACGCGAAGCGTTGAAAATAGAGGGCTTTATTCAAATAAAATTTTATTTATAAATTTTCCGAATTTTGAAATATAAAAATATTCAATAATGAATTAGCATAAATAATATAAATGATTGCCAAAATTTAGAAATATACGAATATATTGATAAAAAATTTTGGAAGAATTCGTTGAAAGCCATTAGCGGCGTATCTTTTTTAGAATCTTGAACTGCTTAACAAATACAACCAACACATGGTGTTATGTGGCGGTTAGTCATTCAAATATATGCCTTACCTAATGTTGCTTCACTTTAGTAATCAAACCTCAATATTAATAAATATGTATTTGATGATATCATTAATAATTAATTAATCGAACAAAAATTTAAAAGCTCTCTTTTGTTATGAGTTTAATATCTTTCAAGATTTCTCTAGTCGGAAAATTCATTTTGTTGTGTTAATGATTATATATATATATGTTACAGAGAAAGTCATCATCATCAGAATCAAAATTCACATTTACTTTATCGTGTTCTTCTAACAATATCATAGTTCCTTCCTTGGCTGTTCTGTTCTCGTCCCACCCCGCTCTCCAACATCCTGATCCTGGATCTTTCTCCCCTCTAACTTTTCCTCTCCATTCCTTAAGGCTAATATTTCATTTTATATATAAATTAGAGTTATAACATGTCAGAATCTGCTCTCATTCACGTAGACTTGTAGTTTATTTAATATGTCATTAGGATAAAATCCACTTGCTATGGGGTTATCTATGACTATTTTGCATCTAACATTATTAAATTTTGTAATGGAAGAATAGAAATAGACTATAGCGTATCATTTTTTAACGTATGATAATAAATAAAAAGGGGAAGAGAGAACTTAGAACAGTGGTTCCCAACCTTTTCCTTTTATTCCAGCCTTTCAGTAAACTGCAAAATATAATTCCTTCCTTTCCAAGCAAGAAGAAGATTGCAGTGAAAAAAATATAATAAGGAATGAATAAAGTTTTTTTTTTTTACTACTTTTAATACAAAGTTCTAATTGTAGACAAAAATAATTAAATAAATAAAATGGGTAGGTTAACCTTAAAGAAGAAAAATTCAATTTAAAATAAAAAAAAATTATTTTATTTTATTATTATCTTGATTGAAAAAACCACGGAGGTTGGGAATCTCTGTCATAGATAAATGTAGAGCCGACCAATCTTTATAAATTTTTTAATAATTCAGACAGACCTTTCGTTTTTAGGTTCGTTATTATCTTTTTCCTTGAACCTCTGTAGTTCTTCCATAGGTTTCCCCAGAGCTCCGACACATCTTGGTTCTCCTATGGACTTGTTTATTTCCAGCGCTGCTCTTCCAACAAGGGTAGTCAGCAGTCACTGAAACCGGTATCGTGTTGGCGGAGTAGACGGAGCGAGCCGAGTATGACTAGCTTTTGCATCCGACCTGCAATATTTTCTGCATTCTGATTGCAGGCCGGAATGATTTTGAGATTAGAGAGCAGCGAGTCATACATTCCGCCGAGGACGCCAATGATAAGGACCACTATTTTTATCGAATAACCTCCATGGATCTGTCTCACTTCGCCCGCAAGATCTAGATACTTGGTCCGTTTGACTTCGATAACACCCTCAATGCCGTATTATAACTTTGTCCTGTTCAGAATCTCCCGAGCTTCCTTTCCTGAGATTTTCGATTTATGTTCCCCTTTCTTCGGTCCAGATCACTGGCGTAGTCGGTGGAAATGGCACTGACCGACGGGAGAGGCTGGCGGTACAGAGACGCCTAAAGCTCAATCTTCTGTTGAGCCCCTTACCCCCGATCTCCGCGGAGCGTTTACGTATCCCTGCAGACGAAGGTAGGCCACGTAATCCCGAAGGTTTTGAGGGGTCAGATTACTCAGCTCTGAATGCATCCCACACTACTCCTGATGCATCCGAGCCATATAACCTCGCTCCGCTGGTTTGCTGCTCTCATAGCATCTCAACAGATCATACCGGAGTCGGTCCGTCCACTCACTTTGGTCGTTGTTCGTTGCCGGGTCGTCGTAATATTCGTACCGCAGCTGTACGAGAGTCTGTATCCGAACCAGACATTCCACGGGGGGTGTTGCGCGTTCTCTTTGCGAAAACCGCTGTCCGTCAGGACGTAGTTGGCGCGGGTGATTAGCCCTCACCAACTCTCTGGCATTCAGGCCAATAGGCCCCAGACGCGCCACTCGGGCTGCCAGCAGGCTTGCGTCTGTAGGCTCCGGAGGGAAGGGACGCCAAATTCCCTTTCAGTCAAAGACTGCCGTACTCGTTATTATTATTATTATTATTATTTTTTTTTTTTTTTTACTATTAAAAAGTTTTAGGAGATTGAAAAAAATGTCTCAGATGCATCAGCGTCGTCAGGGGAATAGCAAGAATGGCTTTAAGCAAAAATTTCCTTCCCTGAATAAAAAAACTGTGATGAGAAAATTCATTTAAGTTTTTTTTTTTTTTTTATGTTCATGTTCAGTTTATGAATGAATACATTTCCTTGCTTCATATTAAACTTATTACAAACTTCCAAAAAGTGATGATGACTTTTATAAGAGATTTAAAAAAAAATTCACTTTAAAAAGTAAAAAATACTTTTTTTACTTATGATTTTTTATGCCATCTCTTTAATAATAAATTTCAAATTAGTTTGTAGGTATTCTCTTGTGGATATTATTATCTTTTCTTCTCTGGTTTTTACTCATTTGTTTTGTGAATCATTCTGACGGTGGAAAAAGATTAGATATTTATAATAGTATCAACAAGTCCCTTATACAAATTATTTATAGCTATGAAAACAATTTATTTAACACTTTGAGAAAATTTATACCCATTTCTCAGCTAAGATTCAAAAATTTCCGGCTTAAATACGATGAAAAGATTTAGATTTTGAAAATTAAAATTAATCGATTGGTTATATCACAAATTTTTGAACATCAATGTTATATGTGAAAAAGTCATAACATATTATATGAATTCAGTGGAGTTCTTAGAGTTTTGGCTTGCGGAGGGGGAGAGGAGGTAAGGTAGAAGAGGAGAAGAAACGACGGTCGAGGATATATACAAATAATACAAGTTTTATGTTGTTTATAAGACAAAAAGAATAACTCTAAATAATTTAAGACCTCTTTCCATCTTTTGATTCTCTAAATGAATTTCATATATTAAAAATAAAAATTCAAATTTATGTTATTATTTACATTTAAAATACCAAATAAAGTTTTATATGAAATTATTTTTATTCTTGGGTCCAATGGAGGAGGGGGCTCCACTATAAGAATTAAATTAACTGAAGAGATCTACTCCTTAAACGAAAAAAATGGGCTCAAAGGATATTACTCATGAACGTTATGGCTGGGAGAAGGGGGACCACACCTTAAATTTGAAAACAATTTTATAAAGACGGTTACAAATGTTGGGCTGCAAATTTCAAACTTCGGTCTTTTTCGTCTAGAATTTAAGGGGGCAAAGGGGGGAAGGTATGTCCATTAGACTATTGAAGTTAGCACTTTTCGTCCTACTTGGCCTAATAAGATCTAATTTTTCTAATTTTTTTCAACTAATAAATTAAAATAAAAAAAATAAAGTCAAACAAAAAAAATTCTCAAAATTAGAATAAAATTTTAGCTCAAATTTTTTTTACATTTTAAGTTTTTTAAACTTATTTTGTCATTAATAGCTCTTAAAAATGTCTTCGCTTCACCTGTAGTAATATAGAATTTTTTTTGAAAAAGTTCTCCCTCTTTTGTTTAATTACGCCCATTATAAGAATCAAATGAATTTTAACTTCTAAAAATGAGAAATGAATGAGACGAACTCCTTAATTGTATCAGTTAATTTAATGAAGGAAGTAGAAGGCAGATTGCAGCAAATGAAAGAAAGCCCTTGGATACCAAAAGTCGAACGGGCGTTTCGGACAAAATTTATTCCTTTTTCCTCAGTTACTTATAGGCTATTTGTTTTCAGATCATATTCTGCATATTTTACAACAACGCCAATGTACATGTATATTTTTTTTATATTACAGTTAGTGTAGTGTGCTCATATGAGAGTCTCTTTTAATAATATAATTAAAATAGACTTTCATCCGCTTGTGGCTTCTAAGGTCTTTCTTTCATTTGCCTTCTACCTTTCTCACCAGATTCCAACAGCAACTACTAATCAATCAGTTATTGTAGTTCTAAATATTTTGACAGACAAAATATTTACAGAGGCGAAAACGGAAGTTGCCTATGCCCCGTTTAGATAATATATTTGATCTATACTATTTCATATTTGCATGACATGCTTCTGATTGGCTATTGAGTGTTGCGTCATGATGAGTTGCAATCATAGGCTGCGACCAGAGTTTGACATATTTTTTAAAAGTGAGGTTAGGTTAACTTAAAAAATGAAAAAATATGTCCGGGATGTACTGGTAATATATAATTTTAATAATATTAAAAAATTGTTACTTGCGCTATTGAATTCACCTAATTGTTCATCGACGTATGATGCCTTCAGGGAGTTTGTACTCGAAGACTTCTTTGTACGAGTCAAAAATTCTAAAAAATAAGAATTAGAAAAAGAAATTAATTAATAAATAGAAATAAGTTTATAAATTAAAATATCTTATTATTATCATTAGACTATTGTTAACACTGAATACAAAATTGGAAGTTAGCAAAAAGGGTGCCAAACATTTTCTTGCAAATAGGGTCAGATAATTGAGCCTGTATTAGGGACCTCTTTTGGTGGAATGTTCAAAATGGAAAAAAAGAAAAGCTAAATCAACAAAAGATTTAATTTCAATTTGTTTCACTACAAAAAGATAATTAAATAATCAAATCGTTCTAAAACTATCTTTTCCATTATTATAAATTAAATTATTAATTCGGTCTACAAAATATTTTTAAAAAATAGCGATTTTCGACTTCATTATAAAAGCATTCTAAAAACAAATAGAATAAAAGTTGTATCCGTGAAAATTAACCTTATTTAAATATTTATTTTCTTCGAGTCATGTAGAGAAAAGTAATTTTTAGTTTTTAGTCATGTAGTGAGCAGCTCTGCTTATTTAGTATAACATCATATTCCCTTGGGAATGATCCGGAAACCGGATCGGGGTGTCCAAGTCCCTATTTCTATTATAATGGAAACATTAAAATTCCTAATGTTATCTTGAGGGCAAAAAAACGTTCGCTTATATTATAATTTAAATTGTCTTTTTCGATAGAATAGTAGATTTCAAAAAGAACTGATCCTTTATATATTTGTTAATTTGTCTCATTAATCAAGTAATTCAGGTTTGGAAGAGGAAACTATATAGAGAGGGAGAAAGACTGAAATAGTGAGAATAGAAGAGAAGAAATCTTAACTCTGGTAACTTGTGATCGCCACTTACCTAATCCCCAGATGTGAGCCCTGAATATATTATATAGTTTCTTAGATTAGCTAAAAATAACGAGAATGAATAAATAAAATTTATCAATATTTTTATTTTTGTGTAATCGAGGGAAAAATATAACATAAACTTAAATTATTTATATGATTTTATATTTATTTTTTTAATTAAAGTTTTTTAAATTTATTTTAATAAAGTCCCTTTTTTGCAAATAAAACAATAAATAATAATATACTAGCTTAAGGAAGCTGTTGCTATGGTAGTAAGTAAGATAAAGATCAAAATAAAAGAAGATAAGTATATTATTATTTATTATTTTGTGTAAACAATTATTCAACTTCCCTGCGAAGAATTTTTAATTTTTAGTTGCAAAATAATATTATTTTCCTAGTTGTAAATTTATTTATACATAGATAGATCGATAACGTCATAATTCATTATTATTAATCAAACTTTAAGATGAAAAAAAAAAATAAGATTAATTAAGAAATTTAAAAAATTCATTTTTAATTAACTTGAAAAAAAATTCCATTTTTAGAAACGTCAAAATTTATACAGTAATGAATTAGAAGTCACAGAACTTTCCGGATTTATTTTAAATCTAAAACTTCTTATCTCAACGGTTAACTTTTAGAGCAGTGAAGGGTATATTTTAATTATTTAACTATTATTCTAAAAAACACTCACACATATACTGTCTTTAAAAAGTAAATGAAAGGGGGTGTTTTTAGAAAATATTGAATTTTTGCCGGTGAGATTAAAGATAAAACTAATGATATTCACAGAGGGTATAATCAAAATCAAAAGAGGAAAAATAATTTTTGGTAAAAATGTGTTTTCCTCAGGTGTTATTATTTTGATTACTTGACGAGAGCCGCTTATCAATGTCAAAGGCTTATAATGCGAATGTGAAAAGATACGAAGGCAAAAACATTTTTTGTTGGCTAAAGCTTGCTTCAATGGGAGACAAAAAAAGATTAAAGATAAAATAAGATCAAATATAAATATATTTAAATAAGTAAAATTAGACTTGGTCAATAAAGTTAATCTGAGAATCAAGCTTCTTTTATGTAGAATCAAAAGCCAAAGTTAGGATTACCATATGTCTTTTTTCTAAGTGCCGAGACCCTTTCAGTTTGTCAAATAAAATATTTCACTTTTCATTTAACCAATTTCCAAAAGAGATGTTTTGGCAGGTGTGCATATTTCTCAAAGTCAGCTATCTATCGATAAATAATTCTTTAATATTATATCCGTCAAGGAGAATACCTTTAACAATTAAAAATGAAAATTTTTAGCTAAAAAATATTTAATAAGTATAAAAAGTAATGGTTTTATGATACCATAATTAGTTACCATAAACTGAAGGCAAATGAGTACATTAAAAATTTTTTTTGATGAGATGAGAGGGAAGGAAAAAAGATCTTGTATATTTGAAAAAAAAAATTATTACCTACATAGCTTTTTCTGGCTAAGTTATTTGCACTTGACACAATTATTGTAATTATTTTAAATACTATATATCTATTAAATGTTATCAATTTTATATATTCGTATAGCATAGAAAAATTTGAATTTTTGAAATACTAGGCCATATTCATTTTTGGAAATAGTGGATGAGCTGCACCGATCCTTTGAATCGCTACTTTCTTAAATAACTTTCCAAATTATTAGTGAAATGAAAATTATTATTTTAAATTATGGTTGGCGTTTTTATATGAAACCTGTGCCCAATTTCGAATTTTAAATTTCAACTATAGCATAAAGATGATTGATTGAGCTGCAGTGATATTAAAAGGCCGCAGGTTTCCCATCTCTGGAATATCATTGATTTTTGTTTAAAATATAAATTTTGAAATTTCGAAAGGGGCTTATGCGTCTCTCTGGTACATCCCTGTCAAGAGTCATTATTTATTTAAATTTTTTTTTTCAAATAAATAAAATTAGAAAAATTATTCTTAGGTAGACAGTAGACAAACAATATTCAAAATATTAGTCTAATAAAAAGCGAAGGAATGGGAATTCTAATGCAAATGTCTGATATTCCAATCTTTCTTATAGATAATATTTATTGTATAATAGAATGAAAGGATAAATATCTATCAGAAATTAAGATGAGAAATATAAACGGATGCAAATCAGGTTAAATATCAGGAATATCACCGAGGCTGGTGTAATGGGTCATCGATAGACCCCCGTGTAAATAGAGAAATTACAACCCCTCTCGCAAATATTGGCCCGTTCTGTCTGTCCCTCCTCTCTCTCTCTCTCTCCAACATCCCTTTATATCTTTACCACATTCCATATTGATCTTATCATTTTGGTCGTTTTGCTTGCTTGCTCTTTAATATGTTTGCTCTCTCTCTCTATCTCGCTATCCCTTTTATTATTTGTTACTTTTCAAGAGATATTTTACTTTTTATTTTTCACAATTATTTCTTGTTATTGTATATTTTCTATTATTGATAGAAAAAAAATTTTTTTTTTTGTTTTGTTAAGTGTAACTTGATATTTTTCAACTCAAAGGATTTATATTAATGATGTGAAATAATCGTATTAGAATAGTCGCGTTTTCCTTCCCTTACTATGAGGTCACTATGGTCAACAAGGAGAACGAGCAAAAAAAAAGTACGGGTCGGGCCATCACACGATGAGTCTTTTATAGGAATAATTAAACCATTTAGATAAAATGCTTTTTCAAACAGAGCCTGATTGTGAGAAATTATTAATATAGGTGATGTATGAATGTAAAAATATGAAATTATAATAAATGAAAGCATAAAATTTCATCCCTTAATCTTTATGACTTCTAAATAAATAAATTTTTCAGTGAAATTTATAATTGCTGCTTGTGTGATGAATAAAGGCGTGTGACAGAATAAACTTTTAATGCTATTAATAATTCACAAATTTATTATACATGCTATATTGTTATAAAAGTTATGGATTTTATTATCAAATAGAGACAGTAAAAAAAAAGCTGGACGTTAAAATTTTTTAAAATTATTTATCTATTTATAAAGAATTGATTTGTTGATGGAAATTTTTTTTCATTTCGCGTGTTTTAGTTAAATTCTTTTAAAATGTTTTTAAAAACATTTTTAAAATTTTAATAGATAAATTTTAATAATATAAGACTAAATAATAAATTTTTTAAACATTCTATTAAAAATTCTCTTTGGCACAAACAAAAAGTTTAACGCCTTTACTAAACTTGCATTCGGATTCGGATTATAGCCGTTTTAATTCCAAGACACCTTCAGGGTAATGCTGAGGGGGGGGAGGGGGCAGAAAATTCGTATAAAAGCGTTTTCCTATTTGCTTCTATACTCTTTTGGATTGTCTTCGTCCTCATAGCCGCAGGTCTTTTCTTTTCTTTTTTTTTTTTTTTTTTTTTTTTTTTAAGAATAGAAACACATTAAGAGACCGACCTGCTGGGAATTTGTTTTTTATGTAAAATTCACTACCAATTTTGTAACCAAATTCCCTTCTTGTTTTATTTGTGGTGAATGTAGAGTAAGTTGGAATCTAGTAAACGTTATTGACATATTCTTGTATATGCTGTTTAACTCCTCAATAAAAGTTGCAATAATTCCTCAGAAAAGCGTGTTTTGACAGATTTAAAAGTGCGGTTCTACTATGAGCTAGCCCAGATTTAGGACTAAAACCGTAATTGAAATTGAGGAGGAGAGCATAATTGTACTAATTATTAACATAACCCTTTTCCAAATTAATCGATTAATTAATTTAAATTAATCCTTTTGTGAATCGTATTAACCAATTTGCTATTCATGTATAGAAGTTCAATTTTTTTTTTAAAAAGAATTAAATTGGTTTAAGAAAGAATTTATTTAATTAACAAAAGAATCTCACTGGAATGCAGAGTAGAAATATGGACCTACAAATTTTATTTTATTTCTAAAATTAATAAATGTCAAAAGGTGTTGATATTGTCAATACCTATTACTTTAAAATCAAAGAATGCGGATTAGGATCCTCAGCCAGTTTTGTAAAAAAGTATGGATAAAAATAATAATGTAAGTTTTTATTATTCTGAAAGGCCTAAATTAAATAAATAACTATTATAAAGAGAATAGAAGAGAAAAAAATTCTCTGGAAACTACCTAGTTAGCTATATGGATAGGATCATTAAGAACATTACATTTTAACAAATTCATATATATATATATATATATATATATATATATATATATAATTATAAAACATTATATTTTAACTTGTTTGTTGCTATTGTTGTAAATATCGGTGGATATTTCAAAGCAAATTTTTTTTTAAAGGTATATTCAATCTTTTAACTTCTTCTTTAAACATGAGTAAACTTTTTCTTGGCCAAAACTTTCTCCCCCCAAAAAAATTCGTTTGTGGGATTTTTAGTGTCCCATCGGTATATTTACAATATTTAAGAATAAATATGATAAAAAAATAATGTTTTATAGTTACGTAAATAATCTGGGTCTTTGTTGAAAGTTTGATTATATTGTCTATATCTATTATTTAGATAGTAATATTTGTAATTGTAATTTGGTTGATATTCATGATTGTGATGATTATTGAGTGATAGTTAAGTAGTTGTTATTTTCGCTCCCTTTGAGAGGAGAATTTATACCATATTCTTGACTATTTTGAGTAAATTCTCCGAAATCCTTGGGATAGCTTATTTTATATTTAAAAGTACTATTTTTTCTGAATAATTATCTAAAATAGGAAAATTACTAGCATGAACATGTCCAGCAGCATTTGAGATGGGGGTATCCCTTGATTATTATCATCACTAAGATTAATTGGCTTTTGGGTGTTTTTTAAACATTTCCTCTTTGAAGTAAGTTCTTTGCATTCTTTAGTATTTGGTAGATAGCACATTCTTTTTTGTTTGAGCATACTTTGTTTACATGGTTATAAAACCTCACGCTAGAAATAGAACGTCCAGTTCTTTTTAAGTTTGTAGCGCCTAAAATTAATTCTCATTTATACAAATATAATAAATAATAAAAAAGAGAACCGAAGACTAAACCCCCCATAGGCACGTCACTGAAGAGAATACCAAGTTAGCGTATCATAAAAATTTCATAAAAATGTAGGGAAAAAATTGAGAATTATTATTTTTGCTGTTCAGTGTAATTAATAAAAATATTATTATATTTACTTACTTAATATAGCATTCAATATTTGGGATTGATTACTAGATTATTTCTTGTGCCCTTTACGAATATGTATTTTAGGTAGTTTCCAAAAAAATGCACTCAAATATTTGTGGTAAAATTTTTTCACTGAGTGTCAATATTCCAGGAAAAATTTATCGCTACCAAGAATGGTTCTTCTAAAATAACATCTCTGAAGAAGCCTGAAAATTTACTTTGTTCATTGGAATAATGATTAAAAATATAAATGAGAAATCAAATAAAAAAATACTATCAAATAATGCTTCTTACCTTTACTTTTTTCTTAGTAAAAATCTCATGGATAAGCTAAAAAAATTTAATAACAATGATATATTTAAATTGGATAATATAATCAATTAAGATGAATAATATAAATATATTACCTTTTTTATTTTCCCTGCCTTATTAAAAGTATTATTAAAAGAATATTCATTCCATTTAACAATAATTTTTGTGCTGCAATTACCACAGGTGTTACTGAAAAAAAAAATAAACGATAAAAGTTTTTGAAATTATATTATATTATTTAAAATAAAAACCATTGTGAATAAAGAATAAATTTAAATTTTAAAATTTTTCGCCATTCTCTTCGTAGCCTTTTTTCATATCTATTTCTTCCCTAGAACATTCTTCATTTATATTTTTTTCTTCGAAACTGAATGTTTCCTTTGATGCATCAATATTTTCAGTTGTTGCTAATGACATTTCTTATATAATTTTCGCAAAATGCTGCCGTCTCATTATATATATATTTTTTCAGTTTTTATTTGATTTATAACATTCTTAGAGAATGCTTTCATTTTATTTGGGATGATTTTCCCAGATTTTCACAATTTAAATATATCATTGTTTTAAAATTTTTTTTAGCTTATCCATGAGATTTTTACTAAAGGTAAGAAGCATTATTTGATAGTATTTTTTTATTTGATTTCTCATTTATATTTTTAATCATTATTTCAATGAACAAAGTAAATTTTCAGGCTTCTTGAGATTCCAGTTTCAGAATGTTATTTTAGAAGAACCAT
>JAAAKE020085390.1:0-22390 GCA_010014785.2 Anisolabis maritima | reverse complement strand
TATACTTTATATAATTATTATTTTATATTTTATTTTATATTTGTAACTTTTTAATAAAAGAAATGTAAATCCTGAAATGGCCTGATGCTGCCAAACCTAAATAAATAAAAAAAAAAAAATTTGGGATAGAGAGATTACAGAAATAAAATAACTACATTTCGCCTTTCTTGTTTGCTCATAAAAAATAGGTTTGCAGGGGACGGTCATGATTTTTTTTTTCAAAAAAGGAGCGGTAGGTGAAAAAAATTTGGGAATCTATGTTTTAAAAAATCCTTTGGCTTTTTGAGTGATAGGCTGTCATGTTTCTAAAGCAAATTTATCAAAAAAATCTCAAATGAAATTTTGAATTGGAGAAAAAAATTAAATATTATATATCTGTCACTTTTCAAATTCAAAGTAAAGTTCGGATTATACCTTTTATCCACTATTCAGCAATACTCAGATTGCTGTTTTAAGAAATATATTGATATTTATAGGAGAAAATGGAGAGTCAATTTATGTGCAGTAACTACTTTGTTGTTGAAATCTAAATCCTTCTTATTTATCCTCTTTTTTTTATCGATTCATCCCTTTAAATTACTTGGGATTTTTAAAAAACACACTTTGACAATTTCACTCCACTATTATTATCAGGTATTATTCACTCCCACACACAGGTGTCAAATGATATCTAGAAAAATTTCTTGAACCCCAAAAAGAGAGAGAGGGGACTTGTTGAGGACTCTTGGGGGTGGAGGGATCGATAGACGTCTTCGATAGCGAACGGGGATGGGTGGGTTTTTAGGGTTTTGGGCGTCATGGAAATGGCACGCCAGTTCCAAGGAAAATCTCCCACCCCTTCTCTTTCTTTCTCTCTCTCTCCCCTTGACGTTATAAAACGGATTGAAATTTATCGCCTAATCACAAATCCATAATATCTGAGATCCGGTCAAAGGTTTCAACACCTTTTATACGTATAAACCGTCCCCTCTTTTTATGTCATCTGTTGTAGAAAAAGAGAAAATAATAAAATGCGATTTTCAGCCACAAAATATATTAATAATAATATTTTTTATATGAATTTTTAATAAGAATAAAATCTCTTCAGGGTCATAAAAAGTAAATAGCATAAATAGAAATAGAAAATATTTTTTTCTAATTGCCGATGTTTTTAAAATACCTGCCTTTCTTATTCATATATTTTTATTATATAATTTATTATACAATCTATTTTACATATAATTATTATTTTTAATTCCCTAATTATTCAGGAACTCAATCTGTGAGTACTTAGAATGGCTAGTTATGATGAATAGACCGAGCTGACTGACTGACGAGAGGCTGCTCTATTTTGTCTACCTTTTAATTTATATTTATATTAACTTTCAAAATTCCGTTACGCAGAACTTGTTCAGCTCTATAGGAATGTTTTATCCTAAAAATTATGAAATATAAAATTTCACAAAAATCAAATCAGTGAAGGCCTATTCTTAGAAGCCTAAATAAATTTAACTAAGAGGGTCATCCATCCACAATCAGTGACTTAGGATTTAGACCTTAAAAGAAAGAAAAAAAATATCTATCAGAAAAATATATGAATATTCAAAAAAGAAGTATCCAAATGTAAGAAACTACGCAATTAATGTATTTGTATGTATGATTTAAAATCAGGGGACGAGGGGAGATGAATTTTGAGAATAGTGATTATATGAAGGTAAACAAAATTAATTAAAATAATAAGAAATTTGTTGATATTTAAGTACTTGCCTCTGTCTTTTAATGCAGTAATCTTGCTTCTTAATGAGTTAGTGGTTTGGTAGTTGTCTTGAGCGATAAAATTTATTTAAATACTATAATTTGGATATCTTTTGGTGTAAATAAATATGCCTCGATCTGTATCTTAATTAATATATGTGCGTATCATTATATGCGTCTATATGGGCCAAGATGCCCAAAAGACAAAAAAAAAGTTTGGAATTAATCAAAATGTCAATCTTTATAAGCAAGTTTTATAACTTCGTTATCTATTTATGTTTAATTCGTATTTCTAATAATTATTAAAATATTATTATTGGCTACCAATTAATATAAATAAATAAGGACGTAGTCTAAATGGCCTCCGATGCCGAAAAGGAAATATTTACCTCCACCTCCATTTAAAAAAGATTAATTAATAATTTTTATGCCTTTTCATTTAAGAGATTTAATTATTTTATTACCCTGTCCCCTGTTGCAGAGCTAGAGATTTCGTCTCAGGTTCGCTTCCCGTCCTAAGCGACAAAAATGTATTTAAATTATATTTGGTACCAATTAATTGAAATAAATAAGAACGGAGTCTAAGTGGCCTCAGATGCCGAAAAAGGCTTAAAAATATTTTATTATTATCAATTAATTAGTTTTGATTTTTCTTAAGGAGCTTTTCAATAAAAGTGGGAATTTGAGGACCCGACTTTTTTTCCTGAACTCTTTCTGATGTCCTATATAATGGTGCAAAATTTCATTTCGAAATTCCATCGGAAAGTTGCTTTAACAGAGCGTGACAGACGGACACTCGCTATTATATTTATATTTAGACTAGCTGGGCCTCCCGCCTTCGGCGTCTCTGCTTATATATATTTAGTTTTCCCAAATAGGGACACATAGATCTGGCTAGGGCGGGTCCTGCACCTTCTCTTAATTTCTTATCACTACTTTCTCCTACCTCAGTTTTATTAAAGAAAAAAAAAAATAATTTCCAGTCCAGTATCTCTCTGTCCTTCCGCCCATCTATTGGCGGACATTGGTTAGCGGCCTCAAATCAATAACAACTATTGAAGTTTATTAAATAATAATTTATTAATTATGAGCATATTTTGTTTAATAAAAGAAGTTAAATTATATTTATACATGAAATCATATCTTTGTAATTGGTTGCATTTATTTGTTATTGTTAATTGTTAAAGAAACTAAAAAAAAAAGTCTTTTCAACATTTGAGGCCATTTAAATCCCGTCTTTATTTATTTATATTAATTGGTAGCCAATATAATTTAAAAAAATTTTGTCGTATAAGGCGGGAAGCGAATCTCTGACCTTTGGCTCGTGAGGCAAGACCTCTACCTATGGAAACAAAAGTTAATATGTTAATAAAGTTAATGAAAATTGCTTTGTTTTTGTGTTTTGTTTGCCGATGAATTTAACGATACTTTTTTACTATTTATTTCATATATTGGTAAGATTTAGTAAAAAAGAGCTAAATATTTTTTCTTAAATTCATCTACGTAAAACACCAACGGTTCTGACGAAGAAGAACAGCCACGATGCTAGTAAGCAAGTCCAAGCTCTGCCCAACCTCGGGGCCCCGAGAAACAAGAAATGAACGGCTGTCGAGGACCATCGATTTTTCTCATATGATATTAAATGTAATATTTGTCAAGATGGCCTTAGATGCAGAAATGGACATTAAATTGAAATAAAAATCAACAGAGAAACAAATATAATGAAACTTTCCCAATTCTCTGTCGGAAAAAATATTCATTACTAAAATTTGAATCAAAGGATAATTTAAGTCGGAGAGAAGAACAACAGTCTCCAAGATCTTTGTGGACAAGCAAGGCCAAACAGCGCTGAACTTCGGATGGGTGGCTCCGGAGAACAAGACTGTTGAACGCCCGCCGGATGTTTATAATAAATATTTATGAAAATTTGTAAACTCTAAATGGCCCCTGCGCCGCAAAGAGAATTAAAAAAAAAAGAATCAGAGGAATCCCTATTTAAATTTAAGGCAACAAAATAATCATTCCCTCAAAATTGAAAACTGAATGATCGTCATATATTAAACGCTTCTTTTGTTTTGACACTCAAAACTCTCTTAATTAAACATTTACTTTTCTATTAAAAAAAAAAAAAGAAAAAAATTGGCAAGGGAGAGAAATATAATTTGATTACATTAATGTATTTGCGAACGTTCCTGAACAAACCCAAACAAAATTAATATTCATATTTTGTTTCAAATTTGTTTTTCAATTTTTCCTTTTTTTTTCATTTTCTTTATCTCGAAAAAACTCCCTTCCTTTTTTTTTTTTTTTAATAAATCCCTTTTTTTCACCTTTCCTGCTTCCTTATTCGTCATTACTCTTTCAACCTGTCCTCCCTCTATATATAATCGATGGCGTCGTCGTTCTCGTCGTTGCCGTCGTCTTTTTTTCTCCTTTTTTTTCGCGTCGTTCAAAGCCGCGCCAATACACACCTCAATGGGCCTCCTAACCATTTCTTGCAGAATTGCTCCCTTCCTCTTTCTCTCTCTACCTTCATCCCCGGTTATTGAGGGATATTTCTTTATCCTATTGAGTCTCTCGCTCTCTTGTGGTACACCTGCCCACTTTTTTTTTTTTTTACTTTACCAAATTGCTCGCCCGATTTATGTGCTCGCTGCGTTTTAAAATCCAACCCCCTCAACCCCCACCAACTTTTGTTGAAGAACAATAGGACAATTCTCTCTCTTTTTTCATTTTGCTAAGTAGATTCCGTAATAGAAGCTTATCCATTAATTTCTTTTCTCCTCTCTCTCAACTACTACCCGCTCGCTTCTCGCACACTTGGAGATGCTAATTAACTTGATGTTATATTGAATTACTTCCATTTAAATTTCTCAGGTGAGATTATACGATAGAGATAAAGAGAAGTGAGTTTTAGAATCATTATCGACTAGAGCTAGATGAATGCCTTCTTTTCTAAAGCCCTTAAAAAGTCTCAATTTTCCCCCTCAAATGACATTTCTTATAAGCTTATATTTAAAAAAATCTCTCAAACAAAATTATTAACTCTTGAATTATTTGTACAACATTTTAATAACTTTTAGTTCTAGAATGAATTAAACCATTTAAGTAATTATATTTTTTTTTCTGGACTCTTGAAAAATTCGAGTTCAAGCAGAGCATACCAGGGTGGATGGTTTTTTTAATGACCGAGAGATTAAACCAAAAGGAGTGGGTTTGAATCTCCAGTCAACACCAAAAAATTTATTTAAACCAATTGCTATAAATTAATTTAGCTGCCAATTAATTTAAATAAATATGAATGGATAACGGATATCGATATGTATATTTAAATGGTCTCTAATGAAGAAGGAAAAATGTGACTTGATAATTTTTTTTGTTTAGAAATTTGAAGTCATCAAATAATCTTTATACATATATATAGGCGTTCCCTTATGATCGTCTGATCGGGGATCCCGTTTTCTTTCTTCTGTCTAATCTAATCCAATGGTTTCTTTCTTTGGTATATTTTCCAATTGGTTATGATGAATAAAAAAAATTTATATTTTATTTACCGTCTTTTCGAGTGTCCGTCGCCCTCATTTCTGGTCTAACAAAATTGTCATATAAATGATAGGTGTTTAATTGTTACATATTTGATTCATGTTTCCTTTGCCCTTATGTGAAATCAGGAAATTATTTTTAGAAGTGATTGAACACAAATAGGTTTCTTTTTCATTCGTCTATTTCTTTGAAGAGAGTACTTTATAATTTGCGATTTTAAGAAAAATTTTTATTGAGAAATCTTATAATTTTCGCCAATGGGGTCGGGACCTAAGTAATGATTAAAGACAGGCACATAGTCAAATAATTATTCGGGAGGGGAAACCTAAAATTTTGTAATTTCAGGGTTGGACAGGGGTGGACAACCTCTCTACAATACGTCCCTATCTAAGGATATAATTAATATTGTTCAAAAATTGCCCAAATTAAATTGTTTTTCCATTTATACTCTCCAATTGAGATTTTTCGAAGAGATAGAGAAAAAAATTTAGTCCTATTTTTTAAAGCTCTTAAAATGTCTCTTTTTTATCGATTATCGATTTATCCAATCCATAGAAAATTTTACGATGAATTATCATAGATTTAATGTCAAGAAGATTGAATGATCTGATGAAAAGAACTTCTTTATTCGCTTTCGATATAAAATATGTCTTAATTTTACAGCTACCGTTTTATTTTTATTTATTACAGGTAAATTAATTTTTTTTATAATAGTGCTCACTAATCCTATTTTAAAGAATCATCATTCCTAACAAAAATATATGTATGCATGCAATTTCTTCTAACTTATTGTCCATAATCAATTAAATTTGACATAATTTTTTCAAATTTTACTTCCTTTCTCATCCCACTCACAATATCGCTAAAGACAGACTTTTTTCCTACAATATATAATGAAATCATTTCTCTTTGTTTCTCACTATTTAAGAATTTTATTGTCGCAAATTTCATATTGTAATATAATAAACATTTATCAATTAACGAAAGAAATAAAAGTAAATTTATATTCAATTTAAAAAAGAAAAAATTTTAAAATTAATTAGCAAAGCCGCTAACAACGAGAACAACAAGCTGTTACAACAACACCTGCTTGCAATGTTTTGTTACAACTAACCCCATGTGATTTCCTTTCGTTTGAAAAATCATACATTGAAAATCAATCAACATAATTAATCAATATTAAATGAAATTGCAGTAAAATTAAATAAAATATATTATTTATTTATTTAGTTTTTGAAATAGGTAGAGGATTAGTTTATTAGCTAGTGATGAAAATATTTGGATACAGGAGGAATTGGTGATAGGAAATAAAGTAGATTCTTAGATGATTCCATTTGATGTCTCCGTGAACAGCAAATAATCGAGAACCTTTTAACTGGGCCTAATTTTCTTCGGTATGAAAAATATAATAGGAATTTTTTTTTTTAATTATAGGATTAGAACTTTTTTTTGTTAAAGTTTTTGACAAATTTCCAAAAATCTACAATAATGAGCCGAACAAAATTTAATGAATAAGAAGATTCAGCCAGGGAAATGAAGGGAGAGGGGCAGTTTTTCTGGGCGCTAAATTTTTAGGGACGCAAAAAAATTCTTTGAAAATAATTATATAAAATTTGCAAGAATAAAATCCAGAAGATTTTACATAAATGCAATTTATATACTGATCATGCCTAACATTTAATGTGTTCTGTTTCCCTATTGTTAGGGTTATGTTAGAGTTTTGAAGTAAATATCAATGACTGCAAGGATATAATTTTCTATTGTAAATATATGCATTCTCTGCAAGAATAATTATAGTTTTCAAAAGTAAATAGTAACAAAACTTGAATTTATAACAGCACATGGGCCGTTAATGAAGGGTCATAACATTTGAAATTACCCACCGGGCGCCACTGAGGTAAGAAAATAAGTCGTTCTACTCTCAAAAAACTCTTGCTCCTTAGAGGAGAGGTAAAGCTTAATGATCTAAGGGTCACTAGGTTTCCTGAACAATTAATTTAAATTATATTAGCTATATATTAATGTAAATAAATATGTTCTCTGAATAAAGAAAATGACTTAAATCCGAATGATAGGGCTTTGTTATATTGTTTTCAAACAACGCTTTATAGCCCAGTCAATATATCGTTTAAGATAAAAGTATTTTGCGTTTGTTTGGACATTCAGGATGTCAATGCAATCGTAAGGTTTCTTTACAGAGTCAAATTATATTTAAAGTCTTATATATTGGCGAGTGTGAGATATGTTGGCCCCTTTATCCTGGTGTAAAGGTAGCACGTCCGCAGCAAAAGCGGAAAATGTTGGTTCGAATCCAGAGCGCGCGAATAATGTCTAACCAAACATAATCTCATCTCGCAAAATATTTTTATTTTAAAAAGACTTAAAATACTACTGTCAAAAAAAGGCAACTCATCCGCCGCGAAAGTCTGGAAACCCCAAACATGCCCAGGTAAAAAACAATTAGTTATCTTAAACGATATACTGACTTATAATCCCTTGGGGTATTGCTTTGAAAACCACCAACTTTTTCACATCAAACCCTTATTATTAAATATAGTTTTTAAAAGTTTAACCCTATATTTGGTAATCTTTTTTATAAAGCTCTTTCAAAAATACTTTTGTGTGATAATAAATTATCCAATTGAAATTTTACATTTTGTTTTTTCAACTTTGATTTAATTGTTTGCTTAAAATTTTAAAACAATTATTAGACTTTGTTCTTTTTAACGATTTGTTGAATTGTTTTTGATGTCAAGTCTAGAATGATTAAAATTCCATTAATTTAAGAAGAATCTGTCAAAATACTATTAATCATTAAAACGACAAAAAACATGCTATTCTTAAATATAGTGTATATACCAAATGCCTTTGGGAAGAGTCGATACAAATGGCTATTGAACAGGGATAAGAAAAAATGTAGTTTACATAGAATGTAGCTGCAAATAGCATGTAAGTGGAAGAGTGCAGGAGACAGGCGCCGAGACACCTGGACTGCCCTTCGCTATTTTCGGAAAGTCTATTCCTACACTCGTATGCAAGGATTCTTTTGACCCTCGCTCTACTCCCTAACGATTTATACGATTTATGACAGAAAACATTACCACCTCACATGGATAAAATTTTCATCTCAAAATAATAACTTAGAGACTGCGCCTATCACGTGGCTGAGAGTTTTGAGATATTATCACTATTGATAACCTTCAAAATCAAGGGATGTGGGTTCGCATCCCAGGCAGACCGATGATTTATATAAAACACTTGAATACCAATTGATCTAAATAAATACGGTATACCTGGATAATACGTATCGTAAATAATAATATATACACCATTTGAAGTCTATATGGCCTCAGAAAACGAAAAGACTAGTAAAAAAATTACAAGTTAATGAATATGCACACTATAATATTTATATACTATATATGCACAAAAACATCAAGGAGTAAAAAAACATTTACTTTCATTTTCGTGTCAGGAACTTTTTAAAACTAAAATATTGTGCAATGGATCAAACAAAAACAAATAAATGTAAAATATTTATATAATAAAATGGTTCCGATTGACTAATTTGATCTAAAATATAGGCTTAGCCGCTTAAATAGAAACTTGATTGGATAAAATATTAAACAAGAAATGAAAAAAATATAAATAGGGACCTGGTTGCAGATTTCTCCAATCTAATAAACGAAACATGCGATATTTATGAGTATTTGTTGGAGACCTTAACTGAAGATAGATATGAATTCAGCTCATTAAGAACTTTAAAATAATGTACCGTTTAACCCCCCTTTTATATAGAAAAATTTCGAGTTAATGACCACGGGGCTCACTTCCTGTTATCCGATCGTTTAGAAAAAGTATATACACATCTACGTCTATGTCTGTTTATATGGTCCCATCATTTGGGCAATTATGCAACGTTAAATGATGAAAAGTGCTATCACAGTTACGTTTTCATTATAAAAATTGAGTGTTTTGTGCGCGAGATTTTTAACTCGAGTTATTTTCTAGCATCAAGCAAGAATTTAATGTCGATAATTTTTTTTTGGATAGTTCATAGTTTTAGGGATTAATTCAAAGACAAAATTACATAATTTCAATAATACTTTTTTTAATTTAAATTTTTACCCATTTTTCCAAAGTTTATATTAATTAGTAAAGCCTATGCTGAGTTTTGTTATGAAGGATTATATTTTTTTGTTCGTCCTTGTAATTTCACACAATTTATTCCCACTCTCAAACTGAGGCTACCACATCTTTTCTCCATCTTCACGTGATTTTTGACACTAAGAGAGAAGCCACGCTTATAACTCTTTCTCTTCTTCGCTTCCAAGATCGGCCGGACTATAAAGTTTTTTTTTTTAATGATTACGAAAATTTATAAAATTTTATCAAATATTACTCGCTTCAGCCTCCTCTGCTTTTGAAGGAAGGATGAAAGAACTGAGTGATTTTATTTTTTTATTGACGAAATTATAATATTGATATATTTTATTAGCAAACTCTGAGTAAACTAATTTTTACTTTCCCTTACCTATATATGAAATATATGGAAAGTATTGCGTTTGGAAAACAAAAATCGATGTTGAGATTTCAACGGAAATACACGTTTTGAGACCCTCTAATTTAAAAAAAAAATGGGTTTCCTAAAACGGTCTATAATAATTTTGATTAAAGTGGGTGTACATATAATAAATAGGGTGATCTTTAAGATATATACATCAAAATAGTGAGGCCCTCAATTTAGGAAAGGATAGGAAAACATTGCCTTAATAAAAACTATAAATATTTTTAATTAACTATCTTTGGCTATAAACCAAATTGAAATTTCAATTTAATTAATTTAATTGGATTTTTTTATAATATTGATAAGTAATTATATTTGGCTACCAAGTGGTATAAATAAACATGACTGGAAAATGATATCGTAATTATAATAAATATTAACATATGTATCGTTTAAAGTCTATATGACCAAAGATGCCAAAAAAGATTAAACGAACTATCTCTAAATATGAAAGGTAAATTAAAATTGTGAACCAACTACATAGGAGAAAAAAGATTCAAAAAATCTTCACACTATTTTCCTTATCTTAGGTAAGAGAAAGTTGTGTGGTGTGTGGCCGTCACACTAGACTTTGTGAACACTTTTTTGAAAGGAAGGGCGTAATTTATTTATTTTGATATACTACAAAATTTTTTGTATATTAATCAACTTTGAATCGTGGTTTAATTAAAGAAAAATTTTTTATTTTGATAGGCTGGAGTCTTCAAGAGTCAAGTCTTTGACGAACCATCTAAGAAGGCAATTTGTCCTAAAATAATTTTTTAATAAGAGAAGAGTAAAGGTCTAATTGTATTTTTTAATTTTCGAAATCTCTTTCCCCTCTACACATCCTTTCTTCCCCTTTTTCTGGAGCTGCAATCGAATGCCTCTTTATAGTCGCGCCAAGGCGCTATGTAATTTTTTTCTCTCCGGAATCGCTCTCGATTTAAACGCACTAAAACGTTGATTGGGGGGGTTGGTTTGTCGCACTGGATTTATTTACCACCCTATATATACTGAATCAAATGGGGATTTTATCGTATCTCTGTGTGTTTGTGTATGTGTGTTTGTACTTTTATTTTTTCTCACCCTATCATGCGTAAATGTTTATTTTCTTTCAATTTATATAGCTCGAGAAAACTTCTTATCTATCTATTGATTTTGAAAGGTGAGAAAAATACAAATTCCAAATGAATTTTTTCCCCTCAATTCAGATTGGAAATATATATATATAAATTTCCACTTTGTAAAAAAATTAATTCTCTATAATTAAATAAATAGAATATTTTTGTCTTTCAGAGGCTAGAATAAACGATAAATTATTCAAAGAATATTAATATATTTTTCCTTTGTCGTTTTCCGTATCGTATATAGTATCCAGTTATTTGAAATAAATATTATCATTCAGGTCAGAAAACGAACCCAAGTCAACTGCTTTGTGAAACAAGAGCTTTGTCACTACCTCAAAGGACAATAGAATATATAATATTAATATACATTAAAAAAAATATTTTTTACCCATTTATTAACCCGGAATGCGTGATACACTCAACTCCTTTCGCTCTCTACCCACAGGCATCCCGAGTAATTATTTTCCTATTTGATCTCTAACTTCTATTTATTTCTAGCAAAGTTCAATGAGGAAAAATCCTTTCTTCTTGGCCCACTACAATTTTCCCTTTTATGTCTGAGATCCCAATGTGCTGGGAATCACTGATCTAATCCAATGATTTGTTTTCATTATATTTTTATGTATAGAGAAAATCTTTAATAAAATAGTTGAATGTTTTATAATTTATTATCGTAATGACTCAACCACGGCTCCAATGATATTCCAAGCCCGGACCGAAACGTTACCAGTGGTTTATATATATATATATCAAATGAAATAAAATTCATCATTTTTCGCATTTCCATTATTATTATAATATATTAATTAGCTTTTTAGTACTTTATCATGATCATATTTTTTTAGTCTAATCTTCCTTCCAGAATAGAATTTATTTTTGCGCAATAATAGAAGATATATCTCATTTTTTTTTTAGTTTTCAGGGGGAGGGAGGTTTGAACCTCCAAATTCCCTCCGCTCTGTCTTCTACTATAATATTAACACATAGGCTACATTATGCCCTAGTGCAGTGAGATTTCCCAAACCAATCTCATTGATAAATAGATAGGTTTTACGATTCAAATAAAATGCACTATATTTAAATTAACCAGGCCCTTACCCCTTGCTCATCCCTTCTATTAAATTACGTAGTATAATATTATTTAATATATTTTTACCGTATGCTGACTAATAATGAATATTTATGATAATAAAAATTTAGTAAAAGTATATTTTTTAAAACAAATTGACATCACTCGCTTAATTAATTTCCTATTAGTTAATGAATGCAATTATTCATCATTTTCTAGTTTTCCCTATTTTGGATTGTTTTCAAAATTGTATCCAATTGATAAAGTAGGAAGAGATGTAAACAGTTGACGTTTGTCAATTTGCAAATATTCGTTTGTCACTGCAAATATGTGGTGTGTTTCGCACAATTGGTTGGCTGCCTGCCAGACGTCTACCGTTGCTTTGGTTCATATCCATCCATGATGGCTTCGATTTAAATATAGCAGCCAACCACGACGACCAGAAAGACATCGACGACGGCGCCTCACTTGAGAGAAACGGGGAACCCAAGGGGGGCCGTCGTTCCTGCCCCCCCCCCCCGGGACCCCCTGCTAAGTCAATCAACTATCCAACTTCTCGTCGTTGTTTGTGTGAAATGACTCCAAAAATGATTATTTACTACATCCCATAATTTATCTTGTTAGTTGGTTGATCAATTTAACTCAGACTCCTCAGCTCCCCTCTCCGCCACCCAAACTTTTCCATTTAATAAAATTACAAATAATTATTTGATCTATAAATCCGGAACACATAATCATTTTTAATTTCATTAATAATATCACTTTTAATTTTTTATTTTATGAGAATCTCGTTTTTCAAAACAGTTTCATAAATTTTTAATTAAATAAATTATAGATCAATAACTTTTTTTTTATTTGAAATTTAAAAATTTTCGTTTTCCAGAGACGCGAAGGTATTTGATCACCTCCTGCAACTAATTAAAGTTTTAATATTTGTATTTAAAAATTCAAATGAGATAAAAATAAATAAATAAATGGAGAGCGAGTTCCTTTAGTTTCTCCAGTCATAAAAGAATTTCGGGAAATTATTAAAGGGTATTTTAATATAAATATTAAAATACAACCTGTTTTCAATATATCTTACTATTTTTATTAAGCCCATTAATTTCAAAAATGGCTCGAAGAATGAGAGAGAGCCGATATTTTTCTCTCTTTTTCTTCTTAATTTATTTAGTGTCGAGTTTTTAATCTCAGCATCAAAGTAAAAAGTTTTCTAGTGAGTGAAAGAAGTTTTTTCAGTGCTGGAAGAGCACTAGCAAGAGAGAATGAGTGCCTCCCACCCAATGCCAAACGGAATGGGAGCATTAGCACCCTCACGAATCCACTTCCGTGCATAATCCACCCCTGAGGCAGCAGCCATTGTCGATCACACACCCTTACAATCCGTCACCGCCCTTTTCTCCTTATAGACCAACCAACCAACTCTTAGCTAGATAGAAGGGCGAATTAAGGTAAAGAATCAATATTTTAAGTTGACCATTCGTATGGCAATGACAAATTCTAACAGGGGTGGAGTTTGATTTATATATCTTTAGAAAAAGAAACAATCATCAAAATTGGATTGTAGAAAATTTGAATTTTACATTTGAAATATTATTTTTATTGATATGAAAATTGAAGATAGATTTATTTAGATATTTAGATATTTTCGGATTTTACATCGATGGAAAAATTTATGTTTATAGAAATTAAGAAGAGATTTATCTTGCTGATAAGTCATTCCCCTCCCCCTAAAATATATAGAAAAAATGAACTTCTATTTACATTATCTCCACTCGAGTATTTTTTAATTGTGTAAGGAGGGCCGAAAGAGATCTAAGATGATCTTTCATTTAAACATATGGTCTAATCTCTCCTTATTTCTAGGGCTGTGAGAAAAACCGACTACTACTTACTGACTTCTAAAATTTTAAATAATATAAAAGATTAAGGATTTAGAGGAAGTCCTTTACACTCAGGTTGAAATAAGATGGCTTTAATTTTTTCGGCCCAATTTATTAAAATGATTCTCACTGATATTCTTGGGCTTTTCTCAGTGGAACCTCGGAGCTTGCACACCTAACACCATTATAGCGAATACAAGGAGACATCATTTATTAAAATTTCTTGTCCTGGTGAATAATTTTAATAAATTGGGCCGAAAAAATTAGAGGCCTTATTTCAACAAGATTATTTCATCAGTAAATATTTTTTTTGATCGATGTTTCGGTCTTAATAGAGGCGTTCCTTATGGCCTAATGGAGATGAGATGTCTCGCTTGAAAGCATATTTTATAATTGCTCCAATATGATTTATATTTATGTTTACTTTTTGACTTTTATCTCACAGGTATTTATTATTGAAATTTTTATATTTATTTAAAAATATCTGACACCCCCCCAGTGGCCGAGAGGTTAAAGATATTGATATACTGATAACCTTAAAAAAGGGGTGTGGGTTCAGATCCCAGACAGTCCGATGAAAATTTATTTATATCATTTAGATATGGTAAATAAATATGCCTCGATCATTTGTACCGTTAATAAATATATCGTGTATCATTTACATCTCTATATAACCTTAGTTGTCGAAAAGTCTTAAAAAAATGGCTGATGTATTCATAGAATAAATATAATTAAACAATTTATTATAGCCTGGAAAAAAATGCTCGCCACGCCGCAGCCCCGGGGCGGCTAAACTATTTCTTTCAGGCTATAATAAATTCTTTATTTTTTTATATTTATGTAGAAATATCTAAAAAAAAAAAAAAGGACCAAATAAAAATTATTTTCTAAAATTAATTCCTTACACCAAACGAGAGTCTTTTGTTTTAGTAAAATATTTTTTTTTATGAAACTTTCTCTAAAAAAAGTTCAACAGTTTTGTCGGAATTGGAGCCGGGTCAAAAAATCCTAGTCCAGTTTTTTTTTTTTTTTTTTTTGGAAGCCCATGGCATATGAACAAAAATAGAGAGAAAGGCAATTGTGTGTGGTTCATAGACCTTTTAAGAAACATTGATCATATATTATATATGCAAAATTGTTTCTCTACATAAAAGATATTAAATTTTTCCTCGACTGCGATTGGAAATTACAACTTGTAATCTCCACGCTTAATCTTAATTCCTTCTGTAAAGAAGAATCTCCAAATAATTTTCCCAGGCGAATGCCTTTATTCGCGATTTCTTTGATCTTTTCTTTAAGATACAAAGATGGATTATTATTTTTATATATATTTATTAGTACATGTTTATACTATTACTTATATTAGAGTATATTGAGTAAATCTTCATCTTCTTCTTGAGAGGCTGTCTGCAGATCAGTATTGTTTGAAAGGAGAGAAAGTCAACCAATAGTCATAAAACTACCAAAATGTGAAACGTTTAATTAATACCGAAACGTTGACTTACTCGCCTTTCAAACAATTCTATATTTAGTAAAGTTATAAATTATTTCTATA
This sequence comes from Anisolabis maritima, assembly GCA_010014785.2. Taxonomy (NCBI): domain Eukaryota; kingdom Metazoa; phylum Arthropoda; class Insecta; order Dermaptera; family Anisolabididae; genus Anisolabis; species Anisolabis maritima. The sequence continues at coordinate 6,930 of JAAAKE020085390.1, read as the reverse complement.
TATATATTTTATAAAGAAAAATTCAATTTTAGCTTTGGAGGTTTTAAGGAATAATTAAAGACTTTTTTTTTCTTTTCAAATTTTACAAATTATTTATTATATAGCTACATATTGTAAATAAAGATATCGTTAAATTTCTATCCGACTTTCAAGCGCGTCAGCTCACACGAGATTAAGTCGTGCCTAACCTTGTTTAATTTTAGTTCTATTCTTTTTCCTTTTATTAATTTTTATTAATTTTTTTATAGGTTTTTTTTTTCATTGGAGATGTTACTATACCCACCAGAGACCCTTTTTCATATATTGTGAACAATGAAATTAACTTGATAGTTTTTTTAACTTTTCGCATATTATCTACCCCTGGCTTTATTTTAGTTTTTTCTCAAAGCAATAACTCAAGACGAGGGGAATATTCAATTGGTTCGATTTTGTTTTTGAAAATCAGTTATCAGTAACGGTAGAGAGAGAGAGAGAGAGAAAGGTTCATGAATACGTGATTTAATCTTAAGGACGCATATGGCGGACTCTCTCAAGGCCCAAGGGGTTGCAATGGAGGGTAATGAATCAATCGGCTCTCTCCGAGGTACAAATGATTCAGAGGTGGAGCCAACCCTACACCCTCTGCTAAAAAATGATCCCACCCCCAAGGAGAGAGCGAGAGAGGGAGAAGTGGGTGGGGGAGAGCGCGTGGCGCACAATAGCTACCCCTCGGGCATTAACATCAGACAGACTCCCTTCTTATTCTCTCTCACAGAGGGTGAAATTTATTTCGGTACAGTCACATTAGATACTTCTGCCCTCGTGACCTAGTCTGTGATAGAGTGCTATGAGAAAATTTTATTAATTCCCAAGAGGATTCTAGTTTCTTTTGATTAAAATCTAAGTACTATGAGGGTTTCTGAAATAAATCAAAACTAAAAAATAGGAAAAGAACTTTTTTAAAAATCTTTTTCGGCATCGGAAGCATATAAACTCCGTATTTATATAAAAAGTTTAACAATTACATATTTTTTATAAAGCGCCTGAACATAGACTTAATAAAATTAGACAATAGTGGCGAGAACAGCCTGGCGATCAAACATCTGTTTTTTTATGACCCTGAAGATACGCGTGACGGACACTCGAAACGTCGGCAACAATTTTGTTTATTTATTTTTTAAAAATTAGATAATAGAAACATTTTATAGGTCTATAATTAATTAACTATTTTTTCGGCAACGAAAGTCATATAAACATATACGATACGTATATATTAAATAAGACTATACCGGATATCCCAATTGGCCTCTATTTACTCAAATTAATTGGTGGCCATTATATTTGAAATACATTTTTTTTTTATAACAGGAAGCGAACCACTGATCCTTCGATGAAGCAAGACCTCAACCTTTAAGCTAAGGAATAAGAGCCTATATTTTTATATTTAAAATTCTGTATTTTTTATTTCTTTAAGTTTAGTCTCTCAGACGAAAATAATATTTCCAAGAGAAGGGATAATTTTTTATACATTTAGGAAAAAAACTCAGGAAAAATTATCTTTTATTGGTTATATACATTAGGTCATTTCTTTTCAATTTTTCTATTCATATATTTTCCTATATACTCAGGAATTCATATACTGTGAGTTTCAGAATAACGACTATGATTTACCCGAACGAAGAATGGCATTTTTCTGCTCCTCTACCTCTGCCAGTTTCTCTCGGCGCTCTTCAAAAATCCACTCTCTCCCACTAATTATTCGACTTAATTATTTCTTCCTTTTTTTTCTATTCCATTCCTTTCTTTTTCATTAATTGTCAGACCGTATGACGGACTGTCCTGCTATTTCTTTGGTGCCACTTCTACACTTAATTAAATCGAACCCGTACTTCAAGGATTAATTAAAAAAAGAAAACCTTGCGCCTAAAACTTCGAGATTAGGCAACCAAGGATACTTTTCTGGTTAGCGGGTTACGGGTTATTAACTAATAGTAAATAATACGTTGGTAATAAGGTGGTGGCTTAGTTAACGACGAGCTATATACTTGACTATCGTCGAGTGATTGTAAGAAAAAAATGTGAGTAACAACCTAGGCTTTGCTTAACCCTTGGCCCTGACCCTTGGTGAAAAGGTAGAGGTCTCGCCTCACGTACCATAGGTCAGGTTCTCTCCTAGTCCTGAGCAATAACAATTTATTTAATATTATTATTAATATAGTATAATATTCAATAAAGACCTGAAAAGAACCACGCTTGATTTTTTGTTTAATGTGTTCGTTTGCAAATTCAAATGTTGAGCTTGAGTCTTGAATAACGATGGTTTTGCTTAACGGATTCACCATGGGACCTCTGTATTTTTTTATTTGTTCGTGTATTAAAACAAAACTTTTAAAAATTGTACTTGTCGGGTTTAGAATATCAACAGGAGATCTGGGTTCAGTTCCCACACAAATAAAATGTATTTAATCCATTTATTATTAAAACCTTTTTTAATGTTTATTTTTTATTATTAAACATCTATTTTAACTTTGTAACTTTTAAAATTTTATATATTGTAGTTCAAGTGTGAAGTGAGTCGACAACTTTGTTTGTAACTTGTATCTTGTTACTAACTTGCCACTGCATTCATTTTTTATTCATAGATCACTTTATACCAAAGAAAAGGGCGGAGGGACAGATTGCCATTCTCAAAGCTCTTTAACCCTTATTCTCTTCCCTTCTATAAAATATTTTATAAATGCCGAGATTCTTGTTTTTATAGAAGTTTTAATAATAAAATGAATTAGACCTATATAAAATTTTATTTGATTTATTGGAACTATTGGGGTGGTATAATAAAAAAAAAACCATTGTTAGTAATTTATTTTAAAAAATAATAAATTTTTCATTGAAACCCTCGATTCATAGTCATAAATTATAACTATCACTAGTGGGGTAGCTGAGGGTCTGCTGAACAAAGTCTCAATAGAAGAAAGTAACAAAATTAAAATTATTACGACGATATGATGCTATCGATTTTACTCGTATATGAATACTTCAATATTTAAATTCGCTGTTAGTCTGTGCCAGGACCTGGGCCGAAATGGCAGTTTGATTCTAATAAAAGTAATAATTATTTGACATGATTTCTAAATCCAATAAGATGTGAAAGTGTTATATAATCATAAATTTATTATAAATTTTTAATATCAAAAATTTTCCAGGGGCTTCTAATGGTTTTAGACCATCTTAATCATTAGTTGATAAAGTAGTAAAATCTTTTATGACCATTTGACTTTTTATAAACTTGGGTGAAGAGCAATAAAAGAATTAATCTCCAACGTATATTTTAAAAAAATTTTCTTGGAGGATTTTTCCTTCAGTTCTCACTAAGAGAGCTATCAGTTGGAAGATCCACTGACTTCCTATCCGAATTTCTGACAATTAAAAGACGATCCATTCAGCTGAATTGAAATTCATTCTATAAATTCTATAATAAACGATAATTCCACATTCCATTTTTTTCATGTCTGATTTTAGTTGTACGAGAAAAAATAAATTTATCAATATAATATATTTAATATATACTAAATCACGGAAAGACTAGTATATATTCTCTCTGAGGTATTGCTATTAATAAGAGAAGGGTCTCCTTTGAATACAGTTCGCCTCAGGCATTACAATCTGGTTCAAAAGAGCCGCCCGTCATCCATACAGGGCGGTTAGCAAACAGATACGTTGACCCAAATGGGAATGAGAATTATTGCAATTTTTTATTCGATGAATAGTTTAGTTCAGGGTTGGGAGGTTCCGTTGTGATTAATGTCACAATCCCAAAGGGTGACATTCTGTGTGTATGTGTGTGTCTGCTGCGACACAAAGATAAACAGACGCTCTCTCTCTCTCTCAAAAGCCACCCCTGAATAAATTTTCATTAATTAAATCTCCGATTATTTAATTGTCACGGTAAGACCAGGGCTTAGTGGACTCTAGGATTGAAAGCCCCCCCTTCAACATCCTACCCATCCTACTCCAGCCCTTCAGCCTTGCCCTTAATGCAGTAAATAGACGCATCTCTCTAATGTTGATATTCACTTTAGTAAAACGAGAGAATATGGTTCAAGATAAATACATAAAAAGAAAGTCGCTCGGATTAAACAACATAGGTAATAAATTACCGATTTCATATTTAATAGCTTTTTTATGATTATGAATTCCTATAAATAACTACTTCGCATTAAACATATATTAAACCTAGAATTTTATTATGAGAAAAAATTTTCTTATAAAAATTAATATGAATGAATTTTTCTAGTACAATTTATAAACATAAAAAAATTATTTAATTGCAATAACTTTATTATTGTTAAATAATATTGTGAAGTCCAAGTGTTGAGTAAAGTTTTTGACAAATTCCCCAAATAGTCCTTTTAGTTCCCGGTTACTTGTAAATAAATACTTCATATTAAAAAATTAGAAGAGAAAAAAAAAAAACAAATCCATTTAATTAAAAAAATTAACTTCCGATTAATTCTCCATCATTTATCTCTTTTTGCAATTTTTTAAAATAATTTACTATGTTTTTGAAAAAAAAAATTCATTTTTTACTTTTCTTTTTTAAAATTATTTTAACCCTCCACGCCATTATTTAATGCAGGTTGAAGTTTAGAAAACCACCTCCCTTTCGGTTTATCCGATAAAACGTTTATTTAAAATAAGTGGCTACCAATTAGTTTAAATAAATATGGAAGGATAGCATATTTATATAAAATTAAAAGTAGTTCTAATTTTAGAATTGAATCTTCAATAAATTGGATTTCACTTTAAATTTAACTTCGTTGTATTGAGTGGAAGTTGAAAAAAATAAATTTCACTACATTGTCGGCTTATACTGAAATCGTATATGATTGGAAAGAGGATCCCAACAGGATTCCAAAGGTAGCGTCTACCTTCTCTGGCATGAGTCATAAGTTATACTGCCTGCAAGTTTCCAGATGATCCAGACGTATTGACATTATCTGACCGTACCCAAGACACGGGCACACCGAATTTTTTAAAGACTTTTTCAGCTTGCACCATAAATTTGTACTCTCCTCTTCCCTAATGTAATCTCTTGATTTCCATTTCTTTGGCAAAATTATATCATTCAATTTAGGGGAAACATTTCCTCATTTGAATTTATTTATTGACTTTTGGTCAATAAATTTATAGCAATTTAGGACATCTCTTCCCCTGCGACAACTTTCTTTATCTTTTATCCTAACGACCTGGCTTTTTTTAAATTTTTTATAGGATATAATTGTAATTTCGTGTACTCCCCAGCCGCCACCAGGTGCGCTTGCCGTACGTATATACTTGGGGTGGACCATAAAAGAGGCATTTTATTTTTATTCGACTCAGGTTAACATTATCCTCTGGTTGGGGGTTGATTGCCCCTCGACGAACAGACAGACACCTCCGCCACCGCCAGTTTACCTTCCACATGTGCGCACATTTTGTCCCTTTACACCCTATGCAACTAGGAACAATGCAACGACGTTTTGCCCTCGCTCACCCCATCTGCATGGTCGATTAATGGGGGAGAATGTACTGCGGAGTAAGACAGTAGTTGTATATAGTTTTCCAGATTCACCGCTCAAATAAGTAAAATAAATTTCTTCATATTTAGCCTACTACCAACAATAAATAAATTCATTATTTACTTTTTTTTTTAAATATTTTTTTCATATTATTTTTTAATATTAAACCAAACCCAATTTGTTTGAGTAGAGTAACTTCCTATTAAAAATTTTGTGACCTTAACCTATATTATAGGAAATCTAATTTTATTTCATGATGGTTTTTATTAAATTAAAGAGATATCTCTATAAGCTAATTGATAAAAATCCACAAAACAAAAATAAATCTTTATTATCTACCTTAATCTAAATAAAATAACAATTTATTTGAAGCTATTAATTAATTAAACTTCTCGTCTCTATTAAATATTAATTGCCCCGAAGTGTGTATGAAGCGTTTGAAGCTGCCTCCCTTCTCTGGCTACTTGAAATCTCAACTAATTAGAATAGATATTTATTTGGCATCTCAGCCAAAAGGAACAGAGGGTTAAGGGGACAAGAGGGGAACGGGCACGGATAATTTTACACCCGTCCAAAAAGATTATCAAAGACGAAAGTGTTGAGGATTTAATAAAGTTCATTTACTCTCCCCCCTTCTTTCTTTCTTGTTTTATTTATTTACACAACCAATTACTTTAAAAATTAATTAATTTGCTTTTTGAAATAAAATGAGACATATATTTTGATGTTCTGAATTCCAGGGATTAGTAAATATTAGGAACTAATTGGAATTTTTTTCGTCTAATAAATAAAAATGAATAAAATGAAAATACCCCCGTCATAGACATATATTCGATATCTAGTTAAAAGCTTAATTATAAATAATAAATAGAAAATAATCAAATTAGAAATTTATTATTCATCATGTTGATAAAAAAATGACCTTTTTGACGTCTATTAACAAGCTTTGTAAATATTTTTTATTTTAGATAGAAGCTTCCTAAAGAGAGGATTACAACAAGTTTACATTGTCTTATAAATCGAGTTCCTTATCTTCTCTTCTCCTTCTCTCTGACCATAATGATTAAGAGGTTGAGTAATATGCAAATTAACTAAATTTAGGCTCCCTAAGATTAATGGAACTCAGTATGGTGATCAATTTACAAAATGTCAATATCTCGCTATTTATACATTAATGATAAATATATATTTTTTTTTAATAATTAGAAATTCAATTATTTTCTTAGAAAATAAACTATAATATATCCCATTTCAACGAACAGATAAAATTCTATTATATAACATACTAGAGTTAATTATCTTTAGGGCTCTGTGGTGTAGTCGGTAGGGTGTCGCCGTTCTGCATAGGAGATCGGTGTTCGCATCCCGGGCAGGAGGGATTTTTTCATTAAAT
>JAAAKE020085379.1:0-22390 GCA_010014785.2 Anisolabis maritima | reverse complement strand
TATCTAAAATTTGGCGGCACACTTTTAGAATTTCGCGGCACACAAAAGTGCCGCGGCACAGTGGTTGAGAATCACTGCTATAGATGAATGAAACTTATAATTCAAATTTAGTTAAAAATTCCTAAACTCAAGCCTAGCATTTAGGGAGACATAGTACCATGCCTAAGAAACAAGCTTTTCGATTGAGCTCTCATAAAACATAGTTCAAAGGACTTAAAGATATAAGGTAATAACCAGCCTAATAAAACTCATTGTATATTTTTAAAAACGTTTAGGACAACTCGTCTATAATCAGTCAGCCAGTTTTTTTTTTTATTGTATCACTTAATAAATTATCAGATAGTGCATCTCGACATATTTACACAAAACAATATAAGAGTACATAATTAAAAATTGCATTAATAAAAATGATAATGTAGACTTTGTGAGAGCTCTCTTTCATTCAAAATCGTATGACTGATGATAGATGAATAAATAGTTGTCTCGGATTTTAAGAAAAGGAAGAGGTTTTTATTTTTTTGGCTGCCTAACGCTCATCCATTATCCTTCATCTACATACCACTATATTCTATATAGAACTTAATACATACATTGTCAAAGTGTTTGGACATAACAAAGAGAATGAGAGGAAGAGCGTCGCCTCGCCCCAAGTCATATTATAATATAAAAATAACATCTATTTTTTTTCTAAAAAAAAAAAAAAAGTCCGATTTAAGTTTTAACTAATCTTCTTTAAGTTGACATATACAATAATTTTATTTAACGAATTCCAAATTGAGTCTAATTTAAAAAAAAAAGACGTTAATGTTTTGTTGCAATTTTTAACATACTTCCCTTCCTTCCTCCCTAAATATGTCTTAGCTACGCTCCTGCCGGAAACCATTCTCTCTCTCTTTCTATCTAAATAAAATTAGATGTTTGAATTGTCTGTCTGAATGAATAAATGATTTAATTCTATGTACAAAAAATTTTAAGATAATATAGCTGGTAAGTTTACAGATAGGAAGCAAAAAAAATGATTAGTTTTTTTTTTTTTGTATTATTTCCTAAGTGTTTGTTTCATAAAAAATAAATTGGAGCTATTATCTAATTTGATCACAATTAAATCATCCCACACCAGATAAAATAAACAAACTTGCTCTACTCTAACGAGGTGAAAGAACTTGATTAATTAGGCTAAATAGCTTGGAAGTTATGAAACGATATACATGTAGGTCTTTTATTAAAGGATAGTACAAATTAATTGTATTTCTATTAAAATGAATAAATAAGGGATGGATAAATTTATTTGAGAAGAATATTTATTTTTCACCCACGTCTATAAAGCCATCTGTCGTCCACAACAACATGTTTCATGCTTTGTCTCTCATGTTATTATTTAATAAATGCTCAACTTTATATTTTAATTGTAATTTCTTCATTTGTCTATATTTCAGTTCCTCGATTTTTAGGGATTTCTAACGCATTTAGGCTACCAGGCGTTTTTCATTTATTTTTTCATTTTATTCTAATAGTAGCCTAATTTTATTTGTCTTTTTTTGGCATGTGTGGCCATAGAGACAAGTTATGCGAGCTAAAATTGACATTCGGTATCTTTACTTTATATGTCAATTGTACAGTAGCTAGGCTCTGTTTTGCTGATGGGATGAAAATCTTCAAAAAAATTCATCTTAAAAAATTATCTAGGCTACGTTTCCATATCCTGGGCGCAGGAGGCATTTTACGCCATGAAAACTATAGATAATGCATTTTTAATTTAAATTCTCAAACCCTTATTAAATTATCCAATTTTTTAAATCCGAAGGGTTAAGTTCAAGCTAAATTGAAATAAAAAGCGATCGGTTTTTTTTTTTTGTCTTTTATTATAAAAATAATTAAGAAAAATTCTTATGATTACGGGTCGAGGCATTCTCGGAAATTTCGATATCTTAATCCCACTCTAAAATACTATCAGCATAAAGTTTTCTCCATCAAAAATTTCTCACCCAATCACAAGCGGAGATTTTCCCGGGCTGTACCCGGCAGCTAGATCCCTTAGAGGGGACTGTCTATCACTATTTCCTTACTACACTTCGTCTTTCGTCTATTGCAAGAATAATTTGACTGTAGATATGTTTTTAAATGAGTGGCATCATTCTGGGACTTTCACTAAATAGATTTAGATGCTACTAATTTTATTAAACAAAAAGATAATAATATTATCTTCAACTCTCATTAATCAGACGATACTGATCAATATTTATCAAATAATCAATACTGTAATATCATATTTCTCATCACAATCATAAGGGACTTAATATATACTCTGTTCATAAAGCTTCTTTAATTTGAGTTAGGAATTGTTAGATTCTCTTTGTAGAATGGATGGCAAATTCAATTCTCAGTCAATGAGTTAGCAAACAAATGACTTAATCCATTAAAAGGACTTTGTGATTCAAATGGATTTATAGTGTATCAAAGGTCTTGAAAGACAATGTCTCTTGTGTGACTTTTTTAAAAAGCATAAAAGATTAGATTTCATAGTGGGCGATAAAAAATAAATCATTTACAAAGGATTAGATAATTATGCATATATTATCTAGAGAATTCATTGACGTAATTATGTATATACGAACCAAAGACTAAGCTAAATAGATCATTTTTTAAAATATATTTTCATATTCAATTAAATTGCCATAAAACTTTAAATATTTTGTATTTTTAATGGTTATCTTTTAAGTGGTAGTACTCATGCGCATTGTAAACTTTATTCTTCTCACATTCACAACTCTTTGCGTATGAGCCTAGCCTCCAGACAATTAGGAGTCAAGAAGCCTAAGCTAAATGGGACTACCTTTAATGACATCATACAACTGCTTCATTTCAAATTATTTCGCCAGTCATATAGATTTACTGGAATTTTTGAAAAATAAAATTGCTTTTAATTATCAGATAGATAAATAGTAAAATTCCTCCTTTTACTCAAAAATCGTAATTAAATTTTTTAAGCAAAATAAAATAAGTAAATTTATAAAATTTGTAAAAAAATTATGTGAATGGAAAAGAAAAAACAATAACTTCCAAGTATTTTCAATTTTGAGCTGGATTAAAATATTTGGGGAAGTGGCAAATGCTGCAAATCGGAAAATAAAATTATGAAAAAAATATAAATAGAAATTAATAAATATATTTCATCACATGCCCAATTGCTTTATTTTTATGTGGATTGAATAAGTTCACATCCGGCCTGCCGGTTGAATATTGGACACATTTGACCTTAACTTAAGGCCGTTTGATTATATTAAAATTTTTTTTAAATTTTCAATTTTATACAATTAATTTGATTGCATCTTAATAAAGTCAACACACAGAGCATATTAATATATTTACCCAAGACAATAGAAGAGTTCATAATTAAAAAATTACATGAAAATAAATGATTATGTACACCTTGTGACTGACCTATTTTCCATTTGAAAAACGTAAGATGGATGAATAAAGAGTTGTCCGAAACGTCTCAGATTTTAAGAAAATAGAAAGCCTTTTATTTGGCTGCCTAGCGCTCATCCATATTCTACAGCCACTAATTCTATATACAAATTCGAAATTTTGTCTTCTATTAATAAAAAAATATATATATTTTTTTCAGGGTAAATAATACAAATGTGTTGTTCCCATACGAGCAATGTCGCCAGTACAATGTGACCATGAACGGGCCTAATGGCAATTTGACCAACCATGGGACAATCATACGTAAGTTATTCGACTTAAAAATAGTTTACTACTTGATAAAATAAACGCAGTGGTTGACTTTGAATTCGGGCTTAATACCTTTAGGCTTGATTATTTGATTTGTCACTTAAGTAGTGGTAAATATAGTAAATTGTTATCTATCAGACTAAAATAGAACATGAATAAGGAGGGCAGTAGAGCAAATGGATATATTATACATATATACCTTGATATACTTCCAAGGAGCGTTCCAGAAACGTCGGCCGTAAAGCGAAATGAAAGTCGGTTGTAAAGCGAAATGCCATATAAATAATCGTTACTGCAGAGTGTGGCTCAGGCATAGAACATGTAGCAAAAAAATAGAGAGGGGATTTTCAGACCTATCTATCGAAAAATTATCGAAACTTAGACATAACTACACAAGACCATTAGAGTGAAAAGTTGTATAAAGAGGGGCTGACAACGAGGTATGGGTGTATTTATTATTAAACAAATTTTCTTTTTGTTACTCATTGGCCTACTTCGGCATCGAAGCCTATTTGGATATTAAAGGTAAATTTGGTGGCGAAGATTCAAGCTTTTAAAATAAAATTATCTTTATTATTTAAAAAGGTCTACAAATCAATTTAGTTTCCTCACTGTGGTTTGACCCCTTCTTGGTTGTCTAAAAACATACAGTATATTTTCCAGGTTTAAACATTCATATATAGGTGCTTTATTTTTTATACAATTTTTTTCACCCATACATAGCGCTATTATAAAAATAGGTCATCTGAACCTGGATGTTTTTAGACCACAAGAAAGGGTCAAACCACACTTAGGAAGAAAGGTAATAATGCTATCGAAACCTAGTACTCTCTTCCGCTATAATCTACTCTTTAATCCCTGTTGTACTTCGCTGATTAGAGTGACATTGTGTAATGGTGGACTGTGAGGCGCGAATGGCCTTAGTTGCTGAAGCGCCTTATGATTAATAATAATAAGAAACCTAAATTGTTTTGCAAACATTTTTAAATAATAAATATGATTTATTTTGAACTGAAAAAGTTTCACCAAATTAAAAATCTCCAGGTCTCGGTGAGTTTTCTGTTAAAGATAAAATAAGATGAAAATAATATCTCGTTAAGAAAATTGGACATCGACCTTGGTTAGAGTCATCCATCCGAAGACCAGCCTATTTTTATCATGGAGATAGTTTCTTTTCACTCCGAACTAAGCCTGCTCCCTCTCTTTTCACAACCGTCCACTCTTAATGATTTTGATTGGTGATTTCAATTTTTATTTGGATTATTCTCTAAAAATTTTAAAATACATCATAATCCATATATTCTATATATTATCCAGGCTAAATTTATGATAGTTAATTTATATACGGATAGGCCTATAGTCTAAAATCTATTATCGGCTTTAGAGGATAGAGCGAAAGGTGTTAAAAGTAGGGCGAGGGGGGGGGGGTCAACTAAAAGGCGCCAGCCTCATGGAGTAAACTCAAAATCGAGGAAAACGAAGAAAATATTTGCTGTTGTCGTGTCTAGTTCAAATTCTTCTACATGCCCATGCCTTTGTTTTTGTGGAACTGGTAGGTTTAATTCCCAGGGACCATACGATCAGCAAAAATATAAATAATATTAAATAAAATTAAACTAAATATGAATATACATTGAATGCTAATTTCTGATTTTTAAGAAATTACTTGAATTATTAGTCGAGTAAAAATTCAAAGATCAGACGGTCAAAATAAATTTCCTTTGGAGGGCATTAAAATCTGTATAGTGTTACTGAATGATAAACTCAATTGTGCTCATTTTATAAAGAAAATTAAATGAATCAAAAAATTCAATATATAAATCTCAGAGTGCCAAAACTTTATGATGTTAATATATTTAAATCTAAATAAAATGTCAATTTCGCATGGACAGATAGAGACAAGAGTTCAGAGAAATTCACATTTAACGGTAGAATAAATCATAATCATTGAGAGTTAGATTGGTTTTTAAGTTGCCTTGTTTGATATTTCCAGCCTGCCAAGAAGGGTGGGACTACGACTTCACCTGGTATAAGTCGACGGCGCCCTCCGATGCCAATTGGGTTTGCAATGATGAGCTCAAAGTTGCAAATACATTATCGGCAAGCAGAGCTGGAGATGTCGTCGGTACGTTCATCTTCGGCCAGTTAGGCGATCTGTAAGTATACATGAATAAATTCCTGACTTTCAAGATTAAAAAACAACTTAACTGGAAAAAAAATTGTTGATAAAACAAAGGCCAAATTAATATATAGCTTGAAAAATTATTAAGAGGATAATCAAAATATTTCTACTTTGATTAAGATAATTTTTAGTTGCGTTACAATTACTATTAAGAAAATAATTTTTTTAAATTTAATTTATTAATATACTCACAAATTTGTCTTTGTCGACATCTCAAGCCATTAAGACTCCATCCAATTAATTGATAGCCAATAAAATATAAATAAATAAATTTTATTCAGAGAGGAAGCAGACCACTGACCTTTGGAACGTGAAGCGAGACCTTTACCTCTGCTTGACAAGACAAGAGCTAAGTAGATAAATATGAAAAAAAATTAAATATAAAACAATTTGATGATTTTTGCTTTCTCTTACACATATAATTTTTGTAGTAAGGAAAGTATTGCGGTCACAAAAAAATTCGATGTCAAGATTTCAACTGAAATACATGGTTTGGAGATCCACTGAGAGTAAAAAAAAATGGTTCTGTCTATATGTCTATGAATAAAATATCTCAAAAACGAAAAAAGCTCTGGCTTGATATTTAAGGCAGACTTCCCATACTACACTAAGGTTGCTAAGGGTTGTGGGTTCGAATCCCAGGCCCTGATGAAAATTTATTTAAATCATTTAGATACCAATTGGTATAAATATGTCTGGATGGTATCGTATTATATACGCATAAAATATATATGACTTTCGTTGAAAGCCTATTTGGCCTGTATATACATACCTCTTTGAGACACATTACTTTCTCTTGCCTCAGCAAATAAGAGAAAGTTGTGTGATGTGTACTTAGTAAAACCAGATTTTTATAACTAAAGAAGCCATTAAGAATAACAAAAGAAAAAGCTTCTATTTATTTTAATTGAAGTCATTTTTGGCTATTAAGAATACACTATAGAATTGAATAGAAAGAAAAATCAGTGTAAATGTCTTCCGGCGGGCTTTAAATAGCCTTGTTCCTTGGGTCCACCCATCCGAGGTCCAGTTGCTTGGCCTTGCTTACCAACAAAGATCTTGGTAGGTCCTGAAAGCTTCTGTCTTGGAGAGCGAGAGAGCCAATGGTGATTGCCTGTTGAGTAGGTTGCCTAATTAATTAATTCCACAGTTATTGTAAAATATTTTGTTCAAATTAGAGCTTCGGTTTTATGATTTTAAATATGAAATATTTTGTAAAATTTAAATTGTCCTTGCAATAATCCGGCACTTTATATTTTATTATTTATATATTTGCATAATATATAAGTCTATATAGGTCAATTTCTTTTAATTTCCCATACTATTATAATTATATAAAGTATTATGATCATAAAAAATATGATCCTCGAAATTTTTGAAATATCTTTACTTTCCAGGTCAAAAGGGTTCCAAAAATTCAGAAAAATCTTTATGTGGGTAGCATTTATTTTGGCTTATATCTCTAGAACCACTCATCAGAGAAGGATGAAACTTATCAAATTTATAATTCTTTAAAGGTATTAAAATTGAATCCGTCCTCATGGGGCGAGAAAAAAGGCCCCAAAAATTTATCGCACATCTCGTTTTTCTCAGCATCCGGTGGGTTAAATATTTTGAAACTCGGTGATAATAATTAAGACGTTTGTCTTCAGTCTTGGGATAATTTTTATAACAATTTGCTGAGTGGGAGCGGATTTATTCCCAAAAAAAAAAAAAAAAAAAAAAAACAGAAAAAAAATTGGGTATAAAATAAACATTCGTCATTATAAAGAGAAAACTGGCATTTTATTTAATCCCATTAACTTTTTTTCAAAGGAAGAAATAATAAAAAAAATGTTCTTTTTTGTCTTTTTGACCCCCCCCCTCCCTTCCTCCGTGGTCGAGGGTTAAAGATCGACTTTGTCACTAATGATAACCTTCAAGCCAAGAGTTGTATATAATGAAAATTAATTAAATCAATTGGATAGAAATTGATATAAATAAATAAGCCTGGATAATCTGTATCGTAATAAATATATTCATGTATCGATAAAAGTCCATATGGCCCTGTCCCTTGGTGCAGAGCTATAGGTCTGGCTTTACGAATCAAACAAAGGCAAATGGTTCGCTTCCCGTCATGAGCGAGAAAAATTTATTTAAATTATATTAACTACCAATTAATTTAAATAAATCAGATAAAAATCAGATGCCGAAAAGACTAAAAAATCTTTTCCAAACTTATTTATTTATTATTAATTGGTAGCCAATATAATATTTTAAACCTAATTAATGAATATTAATAATATTTATACGAAAAACAATAAAAATCAACTTGGCATGATATGCATTCTCTATAGGATTGTAGAGCGGCCATCTTATATTTCCAGAGAATATGGTTAGCGATGTCTCAAAAGGATAGGAAAGTAGCAACTTCTTTGCCTATTATGTATTTATATATTCTGAGTAGACATAAAAATTTTTACGATCAAGAGCAAGCAGGTTACACAGTCTGATGCTTGGTAAAAAGTTTAGAGGGAAAAAAATGACCGCCATATAGGATGAACAAGATCGGAAGCCAGTCTAAGCTCGGATAACCCACGTACTCACGGCATGAACTCCTAAGTGGAGATCAAAATCTTGCCTTAAATTTTTTAAAGCCGAAAAATTCATGAAAAAAATAGTATAAATCAGCGTTGAACTCTCAATTTCTGAAAACTTTTAATGAAGTAAGATTAGACATTGATATGAAAAAGTAATAAGTAGGAATAATAATTTCCTCATCCTATGCCCTTCAAAAGAAATGAGATTATTACCAAAAAATTTTTTTATATATTTTGCTACTGTATATCTCCTTTATTAACACATTAGTGTAATTTTTTTATTATTAAATAATTTTAAATCTTTTTTTTTTATAAATGTGATTGATTGATCGGCATTACAAATATTTAAATATCTTTAGAATATAATAATCATAGATTAAATATTAGAATAATTATCAGTGATAAGTCTAATATTTTTCTTTATAATTTGAAAACCTTGTTGATTTTATTATTCCATTCGTAGTATTTGTAAATTATATTAGATTGTTAACCAAAATTACGCAATTTTTTTCTTTACCACTTGCCACCGAAGGTCATTAGCCATTATAATTTTATCTTTGTTTAGTCATATTTTTATTCTGTTTATTCTAAATATTTGTGCTTCTTGACTCGTTCAGCCAAGTTTGGCATTTTTCCCCACGCCGGTAAATGGAGAGGAATAACAAATTTTTGAACTCTCACCCCATGACCAATAAGTTAGAGCTATTTATTAGTATTGTCATTATAGATAACCTTAAAAGCCAAGGAATGAGAGTTCGGATTCCAAACAATCCGATGACTAAAAAAGAAAAACTAATCAAATTTTCGAAAAATTGGCATATAACCAAATAATCTAAACTAATTGTATTGTTTTTTTTTTTTTAATAAAATTGCATTATTTACACTTTGTGGAGAAACAACAACGATAAAGACCCATTTATTAACGGTCAAAATTCAGTCTATCCTTAGGAACTAGATATATAAAGCATTGAACTGCTCAGGGAACATTATGTTAGTTTATAAAATAGAATTGGATGATGGATTAGCTGAGGTGGATTTTAGCTTGGCTGAGTGGTGATGTACTGTCATACCAGATTTGTTGTGTCGGGCCCCTAGGTTCTCTAATTCATTTCTTATGAGAACAATTTAATCATTATCGTTAGAGTAGCTTAAAAGAAAATATCAAAAGACCCAATATATATATATAGTATATAATATGTATAAGAGTAAAGTGGGCCCAAACAATTTTTAGGGGATAAGGGTTAATACATTTCAAAGTTCAACTAATAAATAATTGATATATGAATTTAAATCAAAATCATTAGAGCAAATTTTGAGAAAATCAAAAAAAAACTAAAAAAATACATCAGCGAAGTACTGGTATTATTTGGCCGATTTTTTCAAAAGCTTCAAGCGACGAGGTAAATATAAAATTTCAGTCTTGAACGTTTTTTCTTTTTTGAGTAATTTTATTCACAGAGTCAATAAGTGATAAACCATTTAGGGAGGCCTTTTTTTTTTTAGACTCAGGGAATCTCAAAACGTGTATTACCGTTGAAATCTCGACATTGATTTTTTTTGCGATCTCAATATTTTCTCACTATATATATTATAAGAAAGAAAAAGTAAAAAATTTTATTTGGCGGATTCCTTCCCTTCCTCCTCCCTCTGGCTATTCTATAGATATCTATTATGACAGAGATGAGAACGGTGACCACGAAAGTTAGTGTACCTATCTATTCCAATGAATTTTATTGAATGCTATATACAGATTTACAAATTTATTTTACAAGTTATTTATTAATCATGATTTCAATATAAAAATCTTTTTTAAAAAATAAATACAAAAATATAAATCTCTTCTTTTTCAACAATTTCTAGACCTGAACTAGCTGCTGGGCCCACCATGAGGCGATTAATACAATATATTTTATAATTTTAAAGATAGTAATCAATTTTTTTTTTTACAAAAGTTTGTGTTATTAAAGTTTTTATATTATAAAATATTCAATTGTAATGAAAGTTTTTTGATTGTAGAATAGGTCGTCGACCTGTATTTTTCGCAACCTTGTTTATTCTTGTGGTGGGAAGGACTATTTCTGCATTTACAGCCTACAGTTATTTTTGGTTCCTAATCTCCGTGATCGTTGGAAGTCTTACTACTTCTGCAGTTTATCAATCTCCTCTTATTGTGGGTAAGTTAAGAGATTTTAATAAATAGATTTATTATTATTATGCAAAAATGATTGAATTAAATTTAAATAAAATTTTAAGAAAAAGAGATGAGATGAGATTATCTCTAAACAAACCCCCCTCCTTGTGCCACCAGCGATGTATGCGTTTGTCACTTAAAAGCGTAAAAAGATTGCTCAATAAACTCTTCGAATATGAATTGCTATATCACTCCGACCTCTCGAAAAATATTAATCCTCATCTGGGAAAAAATAAAAATCAGAAACTCAACCTTGTTATACATTTCATCATTATTTTTCTAAATTTTATATTATCAGATTTTTAATCAATTCTAGAATATTATGAATCTTTGCTATATATTAAATTATGTCATGCTTTTGATAAATATCTGACTTCTTATCACCATAATTATAAGATTATCAAAAGCTTATGTAAAATAAGGATAATTGTTAGACTTTTCAATATTTTTCTTTCAGTTATTTTTTTTTTTTGGTCTGATGTTATATTTTTTTCCCCTCATTTTGCAAGGTGAACTTCTTTGGAGGAGAAGTAAAGCTCTTGCTTCATGTTCATAGGATCAATAATTCGCTTATTTATATTCGCTACCAATTAATTTAAATAAAAATCTAAATATTCTTTGATGACGGAAAAAATTATGGGGTTGGAAAAATTATAACAATCTGTCTAAGGAGATTGACATATTAAGAAAAGAAGATATAGCATGGCAGGCAGTCTTGGTCGCCCCTCCATGTAAAATAAGAATATTTGTCCTGTTTTTCAATAATTTTAATTTTAATTATTTGGCAATATTTTGGAACCTTTTAGCAAGATATAATTCTATTTATTAATCAAAAAACATAGTTAAGCAAAGATTCAAATGACTAAAAATGAGGCGAGTCGTAGATGTCCTGAACTTCCACGCTTATTATGCCAGAGAATAATAATGAAAATCGGAAAATTTAGTAAAATTAAACATATTAATAAAGTAGCAAAATAATTTTTTTTTTTGAAATCGGTAAATAAATGTTTTAAATTAAAGGCGATTAAATATGAAAATTTATAAATACTATTGCTCACATAGGTCCAAATGAGTTAAAAAATTAATCATCATTGAAAGGAAAGGTTTAGTCAAATGAGTTCATTGAATAGGGCGACTTCTTGCCTAGGGCGTGTCTTAGCAAGAGAAGAAATAAACCAAAGTGGTGAATCCAAACTCTATCGAATTTTAAATTTATTTAGTATTGGTGATTGGATTTTTTTAGTCTTTTTCGGCATTTAGATTCCTTTATTTATTTAAATTAATTGATAGCCAATATAATATAAATAAATTTTCGTCGCCTAGGACGGGAAGCAAACCACCGAGCTTTGGAACATGAAGCGAGTTCTTTATCTCTGCCCCAAGGGACAGGCCCTTGATTGGACTAGGAATCAATTCAGAGAATTTCATTTAGCTCTGAGACTTAATGATTATAAAGTAAAAAGAATTATAATTGTTACAGCAATGGAGGTTTCGTCAGACGCGGCCCGGGGCACTATAGCAATGACTCAGTGCTTGGGCTGGACGATAGGCATGTGCCTACTTCCTTTGATCTACTGGGCATGTGGCCACTGGGTGCCTTTCATGCTCTACACATCTTTGCCATCCGCCTTATTTCTCTTGTCTTGCAGGTACAGTCCATTCTTATTAACTATTTATAAAATTATTACAATTCACCTAAACTACTTTGAATCATAAAAGTATTAAGGCCTTTATTAAAGGTTAAAGTAAGCAAGATAAATATTTATTATACAAAAAATATTTCACTATAAACTGCATAGCAAAATAATCAAATAAGACTTTTTAAAAAATTGTTTTTAAATGCACAATTTTTAACTTTACCATTAACCGAAAATTAAATAGGTAAAGTTAATGTATTCGAAATTAAATTAATGTAACCAAAATCTGTTTTGAAGTCTCCTGAGTCTATTTAAGTTCTTTTTGGAATGATGTGTGTCTTTCTTTCTTTCGTTCAATATAACTTAAAAAATAATATTTGAATGTGTTGAAATTTTGTATATATCTTTGTAAACCAAGTCCGACTTTCAAGAGAAGAGGACGACTTTTTGCAGTTCTTATTTTTTTTTAAAGGAAGTATATAGTTGGTCCAAGGTCCCATAGAGGACCGAAACGTTAGCTCTTAGCTTTCGGGAATTTTTAGTGTATTTGTGTGTCATTTTAAACATCCTGATATACTGGATCATTTCAGAGGGCCGGTTAATATTTCGCATGGAATCTCTTGTAAAGAACGAAAACTTAATCATTTCAGGCTCATGGATCAATCCGTTTCGTCAGCGTAGACCTTTAACCATTACAACTATTATAATTGAGAGTAATTCCTTCTAAAACATATCCCGCACTTCATATTAAAAATTTAATTGAGCAATAATAATCTTTGGAACTTTTTGTTCTCTCTTCTTAAGATGCAATACTCAAATGAGGAAAATAAATTTATCTTCATTATTTGTTTTTTTATTAATGATAATTAGAAAATTGAAAAATGAAATTCAAATATAATCTTAGATATAAAAAATAAAATCAAGAAAAATAAAAAAAGATCAAAGCCAGAGACACTCAGACAATTTCTTTATCTTGACGATAATTAATGGTTTTAATAGCTGACACCTCTTGTTTCTTCATTCAAAAAACAAATGGATATCTTTGAGAATAAGTGAGAGATAAAAGTTGGAATTTTTTTAAAGCATAAATATTTGATTGAGAATTTTTCACTACCACTACTACATAAATCTTTTCGTTTTTTTTTGATGGAAGAGAGGCAACCCAAATAACCAACTCACTTCTGAATTTTTTTGATTAATTGACAGTGTCTGTCAGTGTGATTGCAAACAAAGAGAAATTTGGAAGATTAATTTAAATAAAAAATAAAAAAAATTTAACTTCTTAACATATCCGGTTTTATGACTTGTTTATATATATATATAAAATGGACCACAGCTATCTCCTTGTTATGTATTAATTATTTTGTTAAATTTTATTAATTCTAATTAAATCAGGGAATTTATCATTCGAAGGTGTAACTCGGAATTTGACTCTTGACAAATAATAATTTTGCGCGCTTTTTCTAGACATATATAAATAAAGAGTATTTAATCGGATTTGAATTCATGGTGTTTTTCATATAGTACTACCGCAACTTCCAACCTAATTACTATAATAATGTTATTGAGGAGAAAACTTCTTAAAAAATAAGGCGTCACTTAACATCTTTCTTGGAATCATATTGTTAAGGAGAATAACATATCCTAACTCATTTCTATTTAATAAATTTATTTAATGAAAAAATCCTACACTTTTTAGTGTTATTGGTAACCGAGCTAAGGACTTGTAGGATTATCAGCAAGTCATCAGTCCTCGAAGTGACTAAAAAAACTTATAGGAGGCATTAGAGTCGTTCACACAGGTTTATATTCTGTTTTATAGTCAAAAAGTTTCATATAAATTAATAATTATTATATTATAAATTAAATCTTTAAAAATTTAATTAATCATAAAATTTGATTGTTTTTAGGTATTTTGTTGAGTCGCCAAGATGGCTGGCAACCAAAGGACGGAGTAAGGAATGTCTTCGTATTCTACGAACAATTGCCAAAACAAACCATACAAAAGTCCCCGAAAATGCCGAGAAAATACTCAATAAATTAGCCGGACACAAAGAGAAAGTGTATGGCTTCGCTAGTCTTTTCAGCAGTTGGAGATTGGCAAAAAATACTTTCATCATTTTATTTACATGGTTAGTTTATTATTTTTATTGAAATGTTATTGTTTATTAGATCAAATAATCATTTACTTTTTTTTTAGTCTTTTTGGCATTTAATAGACATTAAACGATATCTACTATATTTAATTACGATTCAAATTACACAGGCATATTTATTTACACCAATTTATTTAAATAAATTTTCATCGGATTGGGATCCGAACCCATACTCTTTGGCTTTGAAAGTTATAATATCAATATTAACAATGTTAATATTTTTAACCACTCGACCAAGGAGGGGGGGAAGGGTAGAGAATCCTTTATTTGAATATGATTTTAGTAATAATGAAATAATTATTAATTGTCAATAATCGGTAGAATATTTTTTATTTAATCAAATTATTTGCTCAAATTTCAAATTTAACAAATTTTGATAGTTAATAAAAAATTGAGATAATTAATAAATTGAAAATTTGAATATCAAATAATTTTTTTTTAATTTTTTTTACTCATGCAGAAAGTGTTCAGAGGATGGAGGATATAAGCCTTTGTAATAGGGAAAGAGGGGCATTGAATAGCAGCTAGTATTGGGCAGTGTAAACAATTTTAGACCTGACTGCACATATGCCAACGGCTCTCTTGGGCTAGGACTCGAATTCTCTGAGAAATAATTTTTGTACCAGAATCCCAGCATTCAATCACATCAACTCACATCCACTTAACAAAATTTCAACTTATTAATAAAAGTATCCAAACAGGAACGCCGACTTTGGCCTCTGAACCGCCAAAGTTTTTATTCTTTATATATCGTAAAATGTGAGACATTAGTTAGAGCTTTGGATATTATTTGATATTATCAAATACATTTTAATAATATAATAATTTAAAATTTTTTTTAAATTTCAAGAAAAAACAATAACAAAAAATACATTGTAGGGATTTGATCTCGGGACCTTGCTTTTTAAAGTTGATCCTTTTTTTAAGTCGTTTTGCCACATTTATTTATAAATTAATCCTTGCCGAACGCGGGGGTTACGTTAATAATATATTACGCGCACGGCAAGATCGCGTTCCGCAAAGTTAACTTTCTATGGAAAAAATGTGTTAGCTGAAATTAAGAAAGTATATATAATTTAAACAAACGAAATATTGTTATAATTACAAGGAAAAAATTAAATAAATGTTAATTGAAAGAATTTGCTATGACAACGTAACCAACGCTCTGCAGCGTACCGCGTATGAAAAATTTATTAGTTGTTTCGATAAAGGGTCAAAGTTTCATAATAGTATGTATTAACTAAAAAAATAAAATCAGAAACAACCTTAAGGGTGCCTAGGGCTTATTCTATATTAATTGATTGCAAATTTTATGCTAAAGAGTCAAAAAGAATTGTTACTAAACTATTATAAATTTTACTTTTTAATTTGTTGAATTGATTGTTATTCTAGGGTGATCTCTTCGCTGGCTTACTACACCCTGTGGTTGAATATTAGCAACATGGCTGGGAACCCCTTCATGAATTTCTTTTGGCAAGGTTTAATTGAATTGCCTGCTTATCTGGCAGGGGGTTATTTTGGTGACAAGTTTGGTCGACGGTGGGTGCAATGTCTGTCCTTTATACTTGTCACGGTTTGCAATTTGGCTATGATGTTTTTTATTACAAGTAAGTCCTATTTTTTTTTTTTTTTTTTTTTTTTTATAACCACCTATGGATTTGAGCTCGCTTCGGTGCTAAAGCTTGAGCGTAAATTGAAATCTATTTTTATAAATATATATACTCACAAATTATTTTATAATTTGTATATTTTTTCTTATTTTTTTTATTTTCTAATGAATTATTGTTTTGTAAATAAAGAGGGCTGGATGGTTTTAGTCACAGGCGAAAATAATGAGAAAAAAAATTACAATATAATATACAAAGATCTTGAGAGGAGATGGGATAGGTTGGCTCAGAACTTGCCGTAACGACTCTAAAATTATAAAAAATTAATAAAAGTAATAAGAGAACTGAATTTTCATCCTGGAAAAATTTTCAAGTTCCTCCTCCGTAATTTAATGATGACAAGATCCAATAATGACAATATAATTATACATTAGTACTATTTAATATTAAATGGACGAGGTTTGTTTGAATATTATTTTAAAGAATTAATTTATAGTTAAAAGTGTTGAGTTGTAGGTTGGAGGGAAAGTTCTGACATTTAAAAAAAAAAAACATTTGAATCATTTTATGATTTTCATTTTATATAAAAATATCACAAGTAACTGATGAGTATATTTTATATTATACAGCAGGTAAAAAACGAATAAAATTCCCAATGACTCACTAGCCACATGTGTTTTTAAACAAAATTACCTGCTTATTTAAAATACGACAGAACTTGCTCTTCAACCTAAAAGTCCTGGTCTGGCGCCTTGGAGATAGGCAACCGCAACGTTAAGCTGCCTCGACGGTGGCCTCAAGATTGGGGTTTCCTGGAATTATTTCAACTTTATTTGCCAATTTGATCAAACAAAATTCTGATAACATTAGTTTAAAAAATATTGAATACAATCTGTTTATTTTTTATTTTTCAAATATAAATTTAATTTATTCGATTTGATGTAATTTCTAAATGTATTTTGTATTTTCAAAATTGTGCCTGCTCACTGCCTTTTCCCCTTTAAGACTAGTATAAATTTATTCTAATGGAATTTTTCTTTAATTCTTCTTTTAGATCCAAATGATTGGCACGCAATCACTTTTCTAGCGACTCTAAATAAATTCGGCATTACACTCACATTTTATATCGTGTACCTTCAAGCAATGGAAGTTTATCCTACTTGCATTCGACAAACGGGCACTGCCATCGGATCATTGGGAGCAAGTGGGCTCAGCACTTTAGGGCCTTATATCGTTTATCTGGTAATTAAAAAAAAAATTATTTCAAAAAAATCACACCGCAATTGCACATTAACAGGATCAAATTTTATTTAAAAAATTATTCAATTGGTTATAATTGAATTGTTTTAGAGACTATAAGGCCTTAGTTGCCAAAATGCTTTTAAAAAAGTTGTTACTAGACATCGGATGTTTAGCCACTAAAAAAATGCATTTTAGGGGCCTAAAAAGGGAATAAAAAATAAAAAATTGTTAATAAACACATAGAATAGGGGAAAAATAAAATTGAAAAAATATTTTTTTTTTCGTTTACACAAAATTAATCAAAAAAGTAAAAAAGTTAATATAACGATTTACGTCCGTCAATCTTTTTTATTTATCTTTAATCTTATATTTGTATTGAAACAAATTACTAAAATTTTTTCAAATTTTCATTTTATTCCATTTAGAAATTTTGATATTGTGATACTTTGAAAATTTTAAAATATATATTTTTTGTTTTATGTGTTAAATTAAATTAAAATTTTCTATTTTTCTTCATCTTAACGTCTAAAATGGGACTAATAAGCCTAAAAGTCTGAAAAAGGCAAAAATAGGCACTTTCTTCAGAGAGCTTCTTAATTTCTCGATATTCATCAAGATATATTTTAAAATTTGTAATAGCCCCTCGTGAAAAAAGCATTTGTTTAAACATACTAAGTCTAATTATTACATTGTGTATTTTTAGAATTTCCTATCTATATTTTGGAAAATTTTGGTTGAAATAAAAAATAATTAAAATATCTATTATAATCTGACTATTTTCAGAATTCTTATCCTATCCCCTGACCTTTGGAACAGAAGCTCTTGCCTCCTAATATTTTAAAAGTTAGTAATGTCCGTCCTATGCGATAAATTTATATAAATCATATTGGCTATCAATTAATTTAAATAAATATTTTGAAGGTTAGACAACTTCAAACTATTCACAAGCTCTTTCACTACCTTCCCTGCTGTTTTGACTGTCAGAGGGAGGGAATGTCACACCTTTGACTTCTCCACTCTAGAATTCAGAAAGGGGCACACTATAATCTATATGCAGATTCAATGTATAAGACATTAAAATCGCAGATAGTGTTGTTTATATTTCAATGCACAAAAATATATAACATATATGTATAATAATTGCCCTGTCCCTTGGTGTAGAGAGAGCTAGAGGTCTGGCTTCACGTACCAAAGGTCAGTGTTTCACTTCCCATCCTGAGCGACAAATATTTATTTAAATTATATTGGCTACCAATTAATTTAAATAAATAAGGACAGACTCTAAATGGCCTCAGATGCCGAAAGACTTAAAAAAAAAAAAAAAAAAATATATAATAATTTTACAAAACCTCCTTATTCGGAATTCTTCCTTAATGATAAAAATAATAGAACTTTTTATTAAACAATGATGATTATTCCTTTTAAAATATTATTATACTATTATTAATTAAATTTATTATTTTTTCAGGGGACCGTCTATAACGCCAAATTACCATATATCATAATGTCACTACTCACTTTACTGGCAGGAATTTCCGTTACTTTCCTTCCGGAGACACTATATGAAAAACTTCCAGAAAGTTTAGCCGATGCTCAAGATTTTGGAAGAGACCAAAAGTTTTGGAGCTATCCTAAAAAACCAAAAGAAAAAATCCCTCTCAATGAGAAACCCGAAGACGGTCTTAAGAATTAATTTGTTATATATGTCAATTTTTTTTTTTCAAATATTTTCGAAAAATAAAATGTTTTTTATTTAATGCTAATGAAATGAATGAATATGATTGATTAATCTTGATACTTCATACAGTGATCCAACCTTCCCTCCTGGCATATTCTGGAAATAATTTCATATTGGCTATATATGGATATATATAAAGGTTTGTCTAAAAATAGCAATTTGAGAGGAGGAAGATCCATCCACATCCCCCACTGGATACGTCCTTGATTCTTGATTAGAAAGATTTAATTCCGGGCCATTTAGACTCTATTCTATAGTCTTTATTTTATATTAATTTTTTAATCCTCTGATCTCTCAACCGTTTGCTTTGTGTAAAAAATAATTGTGTCGACTTTTTAATTTTTTTCTTTGATTAATCCTAGGTAAATTACGTCCTACTCCAATAATAGATGCCTACGGCCTACGGCCAGAGGTCGGCTGGGTTTGAGGTGTGGGCCTCCGTGCGCGGAAGCACCTCGGGAAAATAAACGGGGATCCCAGTAGGTGGATGTATACGATCCAAATGAAATGACAACAATAATAATAATAGTGCGCTAGCGCCCTCTGGCGTTCTTAAATTATCGCTCCCCTATATTGGTCATCTGCTCAATCAGAGTGAGTCGGCCCTGATCCTCCAGCCTCCCTTCCTAAGTAGGCATTACCTCTCCTCGGCCCATGGAGTGGAGGGCGCTGGAATCTCCTGATAGGAAAGCCCTGCCCACTTGAGCCGGTCAGCGAGATAGAAATGAATCGTTCTTGGAAAATGTATGGAAGACCCTCTGCATTGGTGTGCGTGCAGCAGTGAAAGAGAAAGGGTACGAGGGTACGTGCAGTCGAGACCCCATCACACCCTCTCTTTTTTTCTTTTGAGTTACGTCCTGTTTACGCCTCTTATTTTACTCCCAGTCTGTCAAACTCCGTCGTTCACCGCTATGACTTCTTTTCTTTCATAAATACCTCCTCTATTTATTTATATATTTTTCCTTTTTTTATTAGTTAAACTAATCTTTTAGAAATAAATGTTAAACTCTGCTCACGACCTATGATTGCAACGTCATCATGACGCGACAAACAATATTTTATAATTAACTAGGAGTTTTTAAGTTTTTAATTAAATAATTTTTTGGGGGTGCTGGTGGATCAAGCGGCCCTTGGCCCACGGGAGTTGAACCAAAGCCTCCCTTTAACCAGACTACTGACATTTTTAAGGTTAAATGCCATTTCTACTTGTGCAATTCAAAAATTTTAATTCCAAGATTAATAACCAACGTGAGGCTCTCTTTTAGAACAGAGATAAAAACTTTTGTTTTATGATTAAGAGTGGTTCTCGTCTTGAGCGATAAAATTTATTTAAATTATTATGACTAACAATTAATTTAAATAATTATGGACGGATAACAGATAATATAATCGAAAAAGTTTATATGTCCCCAGATCCCAAAAGACAAAAAAACATAATTTATTCTTACCTTTTTACACAGAATTTAATCTAAATGGTTAGAAAAATTTTTTCTAGAAGCTTGATTGATTAAAGATGGTCGTTAAAAAATCATTAATAGGATGTACTTTCAGCCAAAGAAAGAATATTTTGCGAAATAATTTCCTAGAAACTTTCATCAGCAGATAATACTTTACATTATTCTTTATTTTTATTATGATAAGTCTAAAAGATAATCTTAATTGATTTTTTGTTAATTCTTTACATGGGAATATACGTTTCATTTCATATTTCGTGTGGGTTTTTTATCATAAAATTAATATCATCATCGTTATTATCATTTTTTTCTTTGTGGGGAATTATTTTAAGAATTATGATTTGAGAATTTCTAATTAAATACTTTCTCACTATAAATTTCATATATAGATAAGAAAAAGTAAAAAATTATTAATTTTATTTTAAAATTTGGTTGAAAAAATTAAATTTTTTTTTATAAATTCTAAATTTCCTTTTTTTTTTTTTTTTTTTTGTCTTTTTCGGCATCTGAGGCCATTTAGACTCTGTCCTTATTTATTTCTATTAATTGGTAGCCAATATAATAGAAATAAATTTTTGTCGCTCAGGACGGGAAGCGAACCACTGACCTTTGGTTTGTAGGGGAAAGCTCTACCTCTGCACCAAGAAATTTCCTTTTTATTTTTCAATCAAAAATGCCCTAATTAAATATCATCGTATCTAATTCTAATATTATTTTAATAAAAAAAAATTTGCCATTTAACAAAATTAAAAATCGTTTTTTGTTGGGATTCCAATTTATAATTAATTTTTTTATTCTCCTTACAAATGGTTTATTGAAATAATTTTCTCTTACCTATATATGTAATATGTATATAGTGAGAAAGTATTTTTTTATTAACACCGCAAAGGTGAGGCGAGTAACTAAACAGATATGCTGCCGATTACGGTCGCAACACAGCTCGGGTTCGAGTCTAACTTATCGCAAAAACTTATTCACCATTGCCAAAGTCTCTTCCTGGAGTAGGAAAGTGGGAGATAATCCACCAGAGCCGTAGCGTGATATTACGGCGCCCGGTGCGAAAGGATAAAATGGCGCCCCCGTCTTATTTTTTTTATTACAATAAAAAAAAGTTTATTATAAATTAATAAAATTATAGAATTATATAAAATTAAATCATTACTGCATTACTAAAAATTTTTTTAAGGTCAAAACGGCATCTTTATCGTTCAGCGCCTGGTGCCGGGGCACCGCTCGCACCACCCACGCTACGGCTATGAAGCTCACCTTTAGTATTAAGAGCACAAAGAGCCTAATTTGTGAAAGACTAAGGGCATGTGGAAACCCGTTCCTAAAATTCAAATCAATCCCTTCCGATAAATTTATTATCAATGGAAATTTGTTTTAAAAAAATTTACACAGAGATACAGACATAAAGAAAGTTCAAAATTTTTGGAAAATAAATTTTATTTATTTTGGAACATTTTTAAAATAAATGTTTACTTTTTTTGTAATTAAATTTATTAATTTTCAGCCAAACAATTAAATTTTCGAATTTTCTGCATCAAGTTCATTGTTTGAAGCAACTTGATAGGTATTCGAAGTGGAAGATGTGTTGGATGTTGTCTGAATCAATTGCAATTCTGATTTCGAAAGATTTGGCAAAACCTCAGGCAATTCACGATATCGTACCCAAAATTCATTTAATACTTTCTTATATAATGGAAAATTCCTATTGATTACATATCTGGATGAATTTTTCTTTTGAATAATAAACCCTGATTTGACGGCACAGCGCATTTTAATTCTGATCTCGTTAGTGAGTCCCTCCGATTCTGGTCGCAACGGATAATGCAGTCGCATGTTCATGATAATATCTGATATTTT
>JAAAKE020085368.1:0-20533 GCA_010014785.2 Anisolabis maritima | reverse complement strand
GCACTCGAGAACAGGGGGGCGGGGGCGGGCCGGTGCGTGGGAGATTTTAGAGAAAAAACAAATTATTTTATCATCATATCATATAATCATTAAAGGATCCAAAAAATTCATAGTATTAAAATATAAAATTAAAACAAAATTTTGGTCATCATCTTAACTAGTAAGCTTTGAGCTCCTCGAGTTTGGGCATTAGTCCCTTTCAACTCCGTGAAAATCTACACAAAGGAAAAAAATTGTTAAAAACAATAAAATGTTATAGAAAAAGTCATTATTTATTTTATGACCGAAGCAAGTAGGGGACGAAGAAGCCTCCTAATATTATACTTAGGCCTAATTAATTTTATAAATTGGTGTTATTGTTGATGATTTTAAACAAACTGGTATTTTTCGATTAAAGAGAAATACAATGTTTGTCCAATTAATTGATAATAATATTATCATTTAATTCTATTTTTATTTCATTTATTTATTTATTTATTTTTTTGAATTATTAATAAAGTCTTAAAAAACAAACATAAATATAATTAATTTTCCATGTTTTTTTTTCTACTTGACCACATTTGTGTTAATATAAATTAAACAATTTCGTTGAATGAGCTTGCATTTCATTAAATCAACTTGTTTAATTTAATAATTTACTTTTCCAGAAAAATAAATTAACTGAGTGACTATCAACTTAGCAAAGAAAAAAATAAAATAAAATAAAATAAAACGCGGAATCAAAATAATCTAAAATTTTTTATTTAGTTACTTTCCTCTACACCCGAATAAAATTGTATATATATCCATCCCTTTAGTAGCAACACTTTCCCACATAGTTTATTTTCAAGAGATACAACTCCCCCCGTATATTTGTTGATATTTTCTTTCTTTCCATTTATTTCTCTTCATTTATTTTTCGCCTTTGTTTCTCTTCTTTTGATTATTTTCTTTCTCTCAATTTACTTTTCGATATTTTGTTCTTTAGCTTAGGTGTTAGCTGAATATTTAAGCAGGAAGAGGTCGTGGGGAAGAAACCAGCGTTTATTTGCTCTCTCTCACCATCTCATTTTAATGTAAATATTTCGGTCCCTCTACAGTGACCCTCCTCAGTGCAGAAAGAAGATTTTTGAGAGAAATTAATAAAAAATAAAGTATCACATTCATCTTTTATGTTCATGAACTCACGTGTTGCGAATTATATGATATCTTCACACACTGTCTTGAATCGAATCGAATTCTATCTGCACTGAGGATGGTCTCTGTAGAATCACCGACATATTTGCATTAAATGGTCGAGGTGAGAAAGAGCAAATTGACGCTGGTTATCTTCTCGAGCTTTTAGA
This sequence comes from Anisolabis maritima, assembly GCA_010014785.2. NCBI lineage: Eukaryota > Metazoa > Arthropoda > Insecta > Dermaptera > Anisolabididae > Anisolabis > Anisolabis maritima. The sequence goes on along the minus strand of JAAAKE020085368.1, from coordinate 19,208 downwards.
AAATTTGTTTTAAGTTAATAGTTGCTTTATTTTCACTATTTTGAGAATTTGTTCATAAAATAATTATATTTATCATAAATATAGATCATATTATTTTATTGAAGAGAAGCCTACACCAGCCTCTAAAATAAAAAAAAATTATTCCATATAGGGACGATAAATATGATTATTTTTTCCAAAATCCTTTCAACGATTTTCACAGATTGAAAAATTTGGGCGTCTCACTGGGAAAAAATTGAAACAGAGGGCAATAAAATTCCGAAAAAAATAATAAGACAGAGATGAAAAATTTTAGTTGACCCAAAAAATCGTTTTTAAATCATGGGGGGGAGGGGGGGGGGGGTGGGATTGAAGGCTGGATAATATATATATATAAATTTATTGATAGACATTCAGGAGTTCTTTATTAGTGCTAATTTAAATTCGAACCTAAATCATGGGGGTGGAAATATAATTGTACAGTTTATATTCTAAATGGCCTAGGCAGCCGAAAAATAACTTTAAATTGAAAAAAAAAATCATGTAATTACTTCCCCCCTTTCCCTTCCTTTCATTTAAAAATCATGTAATTACTTCCCCCCCTCCCCCGTGTATACGTCTAGAATGGCAAGTATTTGTAAGCCTGAAGACACGTTTGCGACAGAAACGTTTGAGATAAAATTTTTTAAATAAGCTTTTTAATTAAAGCCAAAGGTGCATAAATAAAAAATCCAAATTAAACCCATCAAACAACTTTAAATTTTCCCACTTTTGTTTTGCGCGGTATCTTTTTTAGTAAATATAAAAAGTGCAAATTTTTGAGACGCAAACAAAAACCATTCATTCACAAATACTTAGGGGCGTTGCCTACCCTAAGGGGATAATAAAACACGCCGGCACAAAAAAAGTTTCTCTATTTATTCATTTATTTATACCCATTTAATTAGAATGAATTGCCTTTTATAAAGAGGGTTTTAATAGAATAATAGAAATCAAAATACACTTCCCAAGTTTTAATCTCTTTTATGTGTCTTCCGATTAGAAACTTTTCCAATGATTTCCATATGTATTATAGATAAGATAATGTCAAATTATCCGTAAAATTTATTTTCATGACTGCAGGAATACGTTTTAACTCATAACCCCCCCCCCCCCCTCTCTATAAATATTATAATCCATAATATTATTTAAAACTCTTCTATTATTACTTATACTACATTTTAATAATTTTCACTTAATTATTATTTAAAATAGATATATCATACCTCTATATATTGTATACATAGCAAAATATATAGCAATCATTTTATCATTTGTTGGTGGTTAAAGAGTGGGAGAAGGAACGGGGAACAACTCAAGGGGTTAGATGTTTTTAGAAATGAGGGGAAGAATGTCAAAAATGCCTCCATGATTTTGCATATTCAAGGCGATCTGGAAGAAGCAAGTCTCCCATCTCCCCCTTGGCTACACCTCTGATGACTAATGAATATAAAAAATAATTATCTAATTAGAATTTGAGATAGGCTTAATTTGATGAGGAGCTTTAATCTTCCTGTCACAAGAATTTAAGGTGAAAAATTGAAAAAAAAAAAAAAAAATAGAGACCGAATTAAAGGAAATAAAAAATTGGTCAAGTGAAATTTTGGTCGATGAAATATTGGGAAAAGAAATTGAAAGAAAATATAAAATTATATCGATTTCATAAGGCCAAAACAGCCATTTTTTTGCATTGCACTGCATTTATAACTGTGAAGAATTTTTTTTGTAACATATTTAATAATCATATTTTATTATATATTTTTTTTTATAAATCTGAATTAAAAATTATAAAAAAAAAGAATGAATGAATGTTATTCTTTCATTAAAAATTATTTATTTTTTAAAAATCTCATTTCTCTTGGCTTTAATTAGGGAAATCCTATATCTAATGCAAACATGTTGCCAAGGCTTGACATTAAAGATTTATTCAGACCAAACCTGAGCCCTATACATCACATGTTATTTATGTAATCACTTGATTATACCAAGTTTAATTGCATCTTAAAGTTGCCCTTATTTCCACTTATCCGTCCCCTCTCCTTAATTGTTTCTTAAAGAGTTTCACTTTTTCATGGACCTACATTATAGGCGTAATTAATTGGGTTTGTATATGCTGGTATATTTTGAACAGATTTTTCCTTTTTTTTTTTTTTCATACGCAGCCTTTTTATTAAAATATTTTTATTTACGCTTTAATGAGGATGTTTCTAGAGCGATTTTGTCTTCGTCAGGTCTTTTTCAGCGTTGTTTGTGATGGATTAAGATTTTTTTTTTAAATTTATGTTGGGCTTCAAGGCCTTACATTTTACACAAATTTTACATTTGAGTATAAATATAAAAATAAACAAAAATAAAATTATATTATATTATATTAAAAGTCAACCTGCATTAGAACTTTTTTGTCAGCAAGATTTTAAAGTGATTGTACGCTGCAAAAGACCTGATGAAGACAGATTCGCAATCTAAACATCCTCATTAAAAAGGCTGGGCATTTTTTATCAACTCTTTGTAAAAAAAACTCCATCCTAACCGAATTATTTAAAAACAAAACAATGAATAACCTAATACAATGGTTGCCAACCTGTAATCTTGAGGTACATAGTTAATTGTTTAAGAGTATACGAATTAAAAATAGGCGCCTGAAGATACAGACTCTTGCATTCAAAATTACATAAAATTAATAAAAGTGGTACACTTTAGAAATTAGCTACAAAAAGGAACGTAAATAAAAAAAAGGTTATCAACCCGTGATCTAGTAGAAGTCCTGATATATTTGAAATGTATGCGATTATTTTATCCTTAACCTCCATTTTCCATAAGTATTAGCAATAAGATATTAGATCAAGTTCCATGAATCCCGGACAATTATTTTTTCATTTCATTTGAACCGTATAAGCTCACCTATCCAGCCCCGTTTATTTACACTGTTTTTGTGAAGACACACACCTCATATTCAGCTAAATTCTGGACATAACGCCCCGTGAAATTATTTGATTTCCTATCTCTAACTCCTCATTTTTAACTAGCTAACCAATCCTATATCTATTTTCCTCCTGCCCCTTTTATCAAAGGTAGGCTAAATATTTTAAACTTTAAAATAAATAATTTACATAATATGTCAAATTTTGCAATAATAAAATTTTTAATTTTTGAAATTTTTACAGTTAAATACGAAAAAGTCTTTTATAAGATGATTCACTTGTTTTATCGGTCTTTTGGTCTATGGACACGAATAGACCAAATTATTTTCAACTTATGAAATTTCAGAATGTATTTAGGCTTCAGAAACATTTATCCCAACTCTCTATATATATTAATATATCAAAAGAAAATGTTCCTTTTTTTAATATCTCTTTTATAATACATTATCATTTGTGTTAAATATTGGTATGTTAATATTGAATATTGTTTATTTTCAAAAGGAAAATTTTAATAATAGCTATTATTAATTATTAAATAAGAGCATTTGTTAGATTACTTTGGAGCAATTTTATTGTACATATACATATTATCTAAACATATTTGATTAAAAACAAAATCAATAGTTTCATTGATACTCTAAAATGTTTTTTTTTTTTTTTTTTTTAATTTTCTAGCAACATTTACAATTAGTGACGTCTATCAAATGTGCAAGAGTGTGGGTGGACATTTAGTCCGCGAGTCTTTCGCGAATTAATTAAAGCCCGAAGGCGCAACAGCAGGTGCACTCGGCACCTGATTTCTACCAATACGGAGTTTATGCGAAAACCACTCATCATTGGTCCCTGGCACATTTCCATTTCGAAATGGAGCTAAATGAATTTTCATGACGCCTGGGAAAGTTTCATGCAGCCTCAACTCTTAGATGTTTGCCAACAGTCTATGGGAATATTGATAATTCACACTCGCTGTCCCAAAGGAGATTGGATTCATCCCAGGCCTGTGTCACTCTTTCCATCATCATTCTATAGAAATGTAATTAAATTTAAAGGAAATATTCGATTTCTGAAAAGGGCATTAGCACAGATATAGAATTATTTTAATATTTAAATTAAATCATTTATTGTCAAAAATCAGAATTATATTTAATGGAATGGAGGAGTCATTTATTTTAAATAGTATCGATTACGTTTTGTGATATTAATAAATAATATTCAGTTAATAATGCGTTAGCAATCATCTTATATTATTCTATTGCTGAGAGCGTGGCTTAAAAAAAATAAAGATACTATCAAGAAAGTGACCAGTATCATGTAGTAAAATTATCATACGCTTCAAAATTTGTTATAAATTTTTTAAATAGAAATTATAATGGAATTCCGGACTTAAACATATCCGCAAATTTATTTACAAAACGCTATTTCTTCTTTAGAATATCTTTGAAAAAAGTTAGTTTTCTCCTTAATATTAAAAAATAAATAGAAAGAAAGTAAGCTTAAGCGATTTATCAATTTTATTAAAGGACAAGTATTTTTTTTGTTCTTAAAAAGTGCACCCTAAAAAGGGAAAGAAGCTAAGTGTTGGCTAAGTTTGTAGATTAGTCAAGGCCGGCTGCACGCGTTGTGTTGTGGCCAAAAGGTCTTAACGAGTGTTTGATGGGACTCTTAAATCGAGCATCACTCCCGAGTCCTGAGGGAATCCCCGCGCAAAACTCTCAGCCCCTCGACACAGTTGATGTCTTATTTATATACCGGAGCTTGGAGAAAGAATAATAAACAAAAAGAATAAAAGATTTAATGAAATAGTGACAGAATTTAAATTCATTTATGCGAGAGAAATGATTTTTTTTCTTTAGAGAATTTTTAGAAAATGAATATTTCTCCATTTGTATGAATATTTTAGACACTAGAAAAAATGAATATTTATTTATTTATTTATAGCAACAGCATAGGTTCTTTACAATTTATAATCTTAATCTTCATTTCATGAATTTACAGAAAGAAATTATAAAAATAGAGTTTATTTACAATATTTACAATACAATTTGTTTTACTGTAGTCGAATCAGACCCCATGAGACGCAGACGTTTTGGTCTTTAAAATATATTCTAAAAAAAAAAATAAATTTAGAATCTAAGATCAAAGTATAAATGCATAATACTCGTTTTAACATATGGTGCACAAACTTGGTCTCTCAGTGATAAATCGAGCCTCAAGATTGTTACAATTCAAAGAAAATTATTTTTTTTCTATTTGTCTTAATTAATTATAAATTGAGAATGGACCTGTATGATCTAGACAGGGCCATTCGCAAGCCAGAAATTTCTCATGTGGGAGGTTTTGAAAATTTTTATGGTAAGTAGGGTGAGTGGAGTATTGTCCTCAAATCACTGAAAGATAATCTAGATGTAAAATAAATTTATTTTACATATATATTTATTAAGTAATTATTTTAGAATAATAAAAAAATAATTATTATTTTAACGATGAGATGGCTGTACACAGATCAGAGATATGAGAAAAGGGAGGAAATCAGCCAGTAGGGTAGTCTCTATCGAAATAAAACTCCCAAGATATGAAACGTTTCGGCTTTAATTAGATAAAGCCCCTGGTGGCATTGTTTCGATTGACCTTTATACAAAGCCATCTGGCAGTGGAAGATTTGTCAATTATTTCTCTCATTGTCCCTTGAATACAAAATTAACACCTTAGATTACTTCTTAAAAAGAATTTATATCTATAACCCTAAAATTATTTAAATTTTTTTACACATGCACCCCCTGTGCCACCGGCTATGACCCTATCTCTTGGTGTTGAAGTAGAGGTTTCGTCTCATGTACCAAAGGTCACTGGTTCTCTTCTCGAGCTTATAATCATTTATTTATTATTATATTGACTAACAATTAATATAAATAAATAAGAACGGAGTCTAAATGCCCTCAGATGCCAAAAAAGACAACAACAAAAATTGAGAATGAGGACATTTTCGGTATAAAAATATTTCATAATAAATCCCGATCATAATCACACTATCTATAATTTAGATGAATTCAATAAAGGATTATATTCCTTATATTGATGCTTAGATATTGTGACCAGCCTCTAGATTGGTTCTAGTGCACCCATTCAGCAGAATTGCCCATAGAAATTATTAGTGATTGAAATAATTTCAGGGTTTAGTTATTACTTTTATATAAATATACTAATAATTAAGGATAAAAATTTGATTTAATCAATAAATATTTTTTGGGGGTTTTAACCTGATTCGGAGCAAGAATACTCGAAGTCATATAAAATATTTATTGTTCAAATATTTATGCTGAGTTTAAATTGTAAATTGTGAAATGTGAATTTTAACGATTGGATCAGGCCAATAGATTTCCGGGGATCCAACCCGGGATGTGTAGTCATTCCGGGACATTTGGTGACAAAAAAAAACTCATAAAATATTTCTAAGCCCTAAAGACTCAGGGGATTTAACTTTTTACTGTAGGTATGTTTAACCATTTCAATAATTTTTTTCATTTGTCCCACCTACTCGGGTTTATTTACCCGAGATGCTTACAGGTCCGGAGACACGCATCTGAAACCCAGCCCCCCTTGCCATCTATCGGCATCCCGTGAGTTATTTCTAACTCCTCCTCCTATATTCATTTCTATCTAATTAATTTCTTCTATGTCCACCCGGATCTTTTCATCCAACCTTATCTATGCTAGGGAGAATATCTTAGTTTAAGGAGGGACTCACGGATTCTCAGCACCGGTGTGTAGCCTACTCCTTGCGAATAGTGCATCATCGAGAGGGAATCCTTCATTATGTCCCTTCCATAGGACGGGGTATCACTCTCCTCGTCGATTAGCTTGAGGGCTCTATTGTGGTGGTATCCAATTTTCCAATCCTAGGCATACTTGAGAATTTGTTTTCATTAAATATTTTTATTTAATGAAAAAATCCCCTATGCAAACAGCGATCTGCTCCGCAGAACGGCGACACCCAATCGCCGCCTGCAGAGCCCTCTATATTTCATTAATACACAAATATTTAAATATTCAAATATAATTAAATACTTTGTCATCAAAAATGTTGGTCGCTTAAAAGCGAGTGCGGCATTTCAATAACGCAAAATAACAGATCGCCTAAATACGACTCCGGCGTTGCCTGGGCGTTTAAATCCCTTATTGACGACTGCAGCAGTTAAGATTAACACATTTTTCAAATTTAATTTCTGAATAATAGTTATAAACTATTATATTACTGCGCAGCCAGCCATTCACAGACCTATCATGTTAAATTGATCAAATGCCAATTAGGATTTTAAATTTCAATATAAATGGATTTAAAAAAGATGCTTTTTTTATAGCAATTGATATTTAAATGAGAATGTGGAGTGCATGCAGTCAAGCCTGAATTAAGATACAATTTTTTTTTGGGCCGTTCAATGCTCCCTTCCTCAGGTCAAAGTATGCTACAAGTGTCTTGTAAAATATTATCAATAAATAGTAACAATGTATTATTTATAAAGTATTGTCTAATAATAGAATAGATAAAAATCTTAAAATATGCAGGTATTTTGTTAAAAATATCTGAATATAAATATTAAAATAAATATACTACTATAACGGAAAAAGTACTGGATATATATAATATTCTAATATATATTTATCATTTCAAGAGAGTGTCTCTTTTGATCTAATGGTTTTAATAATGATTATTGGCCAGTAGTCCGAAAGATTAACGGTCGTTTAAGTTAAAAGGGTCAGGGCTAGTCCCTGGGCCTTCATCTTGACCCCCTGAGGACACTCCTAATGAGCGCTCGGAAACCCAATCTCCATCGGCCGGGTTTATTTATTAGATTTACTTAACGAGGGGCTCCATTCCTCTGCACAAATTCATCTCCAACGACTCCCTAATTAGAGACGCAATCTTACTCTACCCCCTTCCGGCAAAGCTGTCGCTGTATTTTTCGATAAACGGAGTGAAAATTACGTAACGACTTACCTACAAAATAAAATTATTAAAGAAAAGCCAACACCTAACAGACCACTTTACATAATTTTTTATTATATTTATTTCGAAAGCTAAATAAAATTTCGTTTTTATTTTTTAAAATAATTTTTTTTAAATCAATTTTACCATTTTCCAGAATCATTTTTGTAGAGCACTCATTCTTCGAGCTGGTCTGATTTGATTACGATCTTCAAATTTATTACCAAATAGTTAAGTCAAAATAGATTTTATTTCTTAAGAATCTTAATAATATTTATCTCATAAATAACACTATTTAGAAAAATAATTATATATAATATATTAAATAGTTATTTAATATTTTGTTCAAGATTTTTTTCTTTCATTTATTTATTTTTCTTCTCATTATTTGCTTTCGCATCAATAAAACTCATAAGGGGAGTTTTTTAAAAATTTAAAATTCATTATCGCTTGTTTTATTTTTTTAATAATCCCTTAATTGTGCTATTTATATAATATATCACTAAAAGGGGAAGAGAGTTCGAGTTTAAGGTTATACAATATTATAATCCAAAAATGTTTGCCATAATAGGCTGTTGATTAGGTAATGAGTGAGATTTCATGATAAATTTGACATTTATTTCTAAAATGATGTTAGATTAACTAATTAACTAAAACTAAAATGAAAATAATTAAACTAATTAATTTATTGAGCATTCAAAAGATGCATTATTGCTTATCCTACCTTCTCCCCTATTATAATCATTATACTGCAACAACTCTCTTCTTTCAACTATTAGAAAAAGTAAAAAATATATTTGGGATGTACTAGTTCTCTTATAATTGATATTTTAATTAAAAAAACTCACATGTCAAAATGACAAATTAGAAAAAAAAATACTCTAAATGTGAAATCCACATGCATTTTTATTTCTGGATATTAGCATATCTTCACAATAGTTAAATATTCCATGTTGAATGAATTTTTAAAGAAAATACTAGTAAACGAGATAGAATTGGACAAATTACTTGTAAATGTAAAGGCATAATAAGCATAGTTCGTATTTGACGCGCCTAGAATATAGGCAACCACTTATCTGGTCTGTGAATTTAGTCACAGCAGTGTCAGGTGACGACGGCACTGACGGGAGGGAGGACAAATAATCAATCAATGGTGGGGGAAGTCCTCACAAAATCTCGTCACACTTAGACATTCCTAGGCGCTTTAATGATGGATGGGTCACATTTACCATAGGTTTCATAAATTTGTTCGATTTGCTTGCTAGAAGTTAAGCAACCTAAATGCTAAATCAGTAATGGATTTTTCGATTAACTGCTACTCTCGAGGAGTCCACGGATGCTAGGAAGATTTAACAACTAGATATGGGTGGCCCGCTCTGGAGCAATTAATCGAAAAATGAATTGTGAGTTGGTATTTGGGTTGTCTACCCTCCAACAAACAAAAACGAATGAATTTAATAAATAAATAAATGTATTTACGACCTGCTTAGAGGCACAAATCCTCGGTGTCTAGATCCATTTAAACATAAATACCAATTTACAAATTTCTTTTTTTTTAGTCTTTTCGGCATCTGAGGCCATATAGACATAATTCAAATTAAATTAAACATTGCTATCAATAACACGTGAACAGGATTAAACAACACATTAGCTTTTCGGAAATTCGCCTTAAACTGTTAACAAAAACCTGGTCAAAACCTTATCAAGAATGATCTCACTCTACCTGACCTAATTAACTTCTGCGCTTAAAAACTAAAAAGCTATTTTAGTACATTTTCCGAAATGAAAAAGAACTATATACTGGTTGCCTTGGTATCAAAATATATAAATATATATTTTTATATACCATATTTGATGCCCTTACCAAGTAACAAAGAGATTAAAGGTAATATAGTGATTAATGTCACTATTGATAACCTTAAAAGCCTTCGGATCAGTCCGATGAAAATTTATTTAAATCAATTGGATACCAATTGATATAAATAAATATGCCTAGATAATAGGTATCGTATCTAAAATATATTGTACATCGTTAAGCGAAGTCTATATGGCCTCAGATGCCGATGAGAGATAAAAAAATAAATTCCTATGTTTAATAATAAACTAAATCGAATTCCCAATTTAATTAATTTAATTTTTTTTATAATAATGATAAAATACTAATACACATAAACGAAAAATCTTTAAAAATAAAAGCTAATATAAAATTATGTACCATCTACCTAGGGATTCCGAAGCAAAAAACCTGGTGTGACACCGCCAGATTTTTTTTATAAAATATAGAGTCATCCCTTGATATAAATAATTTGGAAATGTAAATATTCTAGACAGCGACTGAACACTTATTTATAAATATATCTAAACGAGAATCTCAGAATAAACTTTTTTTGAAGTCCCTCTTAGTCATCCCCCCTCTATATTTTTTTTATTTTCTTTATTAAATAAATTTTTAAAATAATCCGCAAATTAAATTTTTTTACTAAAATTGTCTTATAATAATGTTTTCATGCTTTAATCACTCTATTAATTTTTCCTTTTCTTTTGAATATTATCAGAACGATTTATATTAATATATGTGTTCAAGGCTTCTCTTAGTAAGCTTGAGAGAAAATTTATTCAAAGAATAGGGGAAAGGGGCGATGGGTTTGAGCGAAGTGGGAAAACGAGTATAAGATAGGGAATTAAATTCTCAAGTGTATGTTTATGTGGAAGAATGTTTGTATACTGGTTAGCAACTTCAAAGAAAGCCTAGTGCGAGTATAAACAAATTAAAGTGCACAAATACATCCAAGGATAATACATACACATTAGAAGACATTTTGCAGGTGAATCGCGTCCAAAGGACAACTCCCTCAAGTCTCTAATTGAATTGTCCGACTTGGCCAAAGTCGATGGGAGAAAATAATTCAAACCCTAGCTTGTTGAATGATTCATTACCGGCAATGTTATTAGAGGGAAATTCTCTTTCTATCTCAAAGAATTAAATTCTTAATAATATATGGTACCTGGCACGCTGATGTTTCAGAAAAATAAAGCAAAACAGCAACGTCTTCGAGATAAATCAGCATTATAAATGATTTATTAATTCTTAAATAATTAATCGTTCGCTCTTTAATTTTTCATTATTTTAATAATATTAATAATTAACATGAAATTTTAACACGAATGAAGTTTCGAAGTTTGCCTTACATTTAAAGCCTGCAAGCATGCTTTATCAGTAAATAATACTTTACTTTTCTCGTATATTCATCAAATAACACGAAAATTATTTTAGATATCGAAAATCGCGTTCTTAATCTACATATCTATCATCTAAATAATATATGAACAGATGTTTTTTGATGATATTGATTATCTAGAAAACCTTTCGAGATATCAAAATGATAATTGCGCATTCGTATTCTGCGTGAAATTCAATATATGTATTTAGCAAGTTCGTTGATTTATATCAATAGTCAGACCTCCGAAAATCAGTCTATGTGAATTTGTATAGAATATTTTTTAAATATGATACAGAGAATTAGAATTACAGTTTCTTTCAGGCTTTATATATATTTGAAACCGATGATTTAAACTTTTTTTTTATCTTTTTATCGAATTCATTACAAAGTAAAAAAGTGAAGTATTGTAATCATACTTTTTACTTTTCGAAATTTTTAATGGTGAACAGAATTTTTTTAAGACGAATCAACAGTTTTTACCATCGATACCTTAATTTGTCGGAATAGATCAAATTCGATTGAATAAAATTTTATAAGGTGGGTGTAAGGAGGTAGGCTAACTTATTAGGTCAAATTATTTTTTTAATAGAATTCTTAGGGCAGGGCTGTCCAACTAGCAACCGATCACACTATTTAAAAAAATACCATATTTTATATTTACTTGTTTTACGAGTTAAGGAAAAAATGCTGATTGATATAAGTTCTATTATATTTTATTTTCAATAAAAATATTCTTTTGAAATTCTGTCTTCATTTTAGTTCTACCTGAAACCTGAAATACTAAATTTTAATTTTTAATAGTAAAATATTTTGTAAAAATGTATTTATTAATAAATTTAAGCAAAAGTTATATACACATATAGACTTGTGACCCGCTAAGTCCTCACTGGCTCCCATTTTTTTTTTTTTAGTCTTTTCAGCTTTCTTCTGAGGGTCTATAGACTTGCAACGATCGCATTTATTTTAATTATGGCATAAATTATCCATATTTATTTATACCATTTGGTGTCCAATTCGTTTAAATAAATTTTCATCGGACTGCCTGGGATCCGAACCCACACCCCATGGCTTTGAAGCTAATCAATATTGACAGGGTCAGAGGACTCTGGCTCGCATTACTAAATCAATGGACAGCCCTAGCCTAGGGTACTGGTTCATTAGGTCCTGAAAACCTGAGCCATCCTGGGCAATATATTAATTTGTAAAAATTTAAATTTTTTTCTATACAAAGTTAAGAATTGTTTTGAGTCCTTTGGGGCTTTCAAGAGATTCGACACGAAATCTGCTTATAAACAGGGTACACGAAACTATACGAGTCTTTTGGGACAATTCGGCTATTACTAAGTAAATACACCTACGAATTATTAAATAAGTTTACAAGGAGAGAAGATATTCTATTCTAGGCTTATCTAAATAGTGCAATTAGTATAACTAAAGTTAATTATTTATGGAAAATTATTTAGCCTAATTATGATTAAATTGCAAAAAAAGTTTTTATCATTTTTAATCCATTCATTTGTCATAGGTTTGTTCATCTAGTAGCTAACAATTTTTATTAAAATAACAACTATGATTAAAAGAAAAACATTCTTAGTTGGAGTTTTTTCTGAATTCCAAAAAATCTTACCCTCACTCTAAAACCGTTGATGCTCCTTTAATAATGCATCCAATCAATCATAATGACAGTTCCTCTCTTTTTTCCCTTTTTTGTCTATAGAAAAAGCCTCGTTCACGACTTTTCCTGACTCTTTACATCTCTGTGAAATTGCAAAAACGGCATAACTAAAATTAAAATATTTTATTTTATTAAAATTTTTATTAAAATAAATAAATATAATTTTGGATATATTTCATTTATAAACTTAAAAATTTAACATCAATTTTTCAAAAGTATAATTTTGATAATTTATTCCTAAAAAGATTAATGTTATTTAGTTATTTAGTATCCCAGAGATAATTTTCAGAAATATCGATATGAACTATTATTATGGCAAGTCATAGAGATAACATTTGACATATATTAAACTATATTCTCTAAAATATTATTCCTTCTAGAATAAATAAATAATTTGTATTTAGCAGGTGATAGAGAATTAACTTTTTTTTATTATAGATTATAAATAGTGAAAGACCTAGTAATTTAATCATCTATTATATTACTATATTTTAATCCCCAAAGTCCAAAATGTTGTTTAAATAGAATGTTTATGTGTTGTTCTATTCAATATTATCTAAGTTGTGTCATAAACAAAAACAACAGCAATGTTCAAAGTTAAAATTAAGATACAAATGATACAATGTATAAAGAAAAGTTAATTAGTAAAAACAAAGAGGAATGACGAGAATTTTATTTTCATAAGTTTGAAGTTTTTTTTTTTTTTTTAATAAAATACAATACCGACATGTTTTAATAGATAAGAGCAATGCTTGAGGTATAAAGTGGATACGCTGGCACCAGTAGAAAAGGCATTAGTTAAAATGAAAACTCTTTCATTTCATGACCACACATTTTCAGCCTATCTATTTAATGCCTAAGTTTACGCATTGCTCTTATCTATTGAAACAGAGTCCAAACTTTCTCATTTCAATCGTTACTACAAACGTTTATATTCAATCATCACTTAAAGTTAAGGGTTAGAGTGTTACAGTGATTACTCGAGGAGCTATATGAACATGTTTTTGCAATTCAATATATATTTAAACAAGCCTCTTTGACGCAGAAGATAGCCGTTGGACTATTAATTCAAAGAACGTGGACGTGGGTTCGATTCCCATAAGGATTGTAATTTTCTAACTATTTATTTGGTTTTAAAAGAACTTAAAATATTTAAACCTAAAACTATATATAGTATATATATACTAATATATGCTTGTTATAAATATTATATACATTATAAAATACAGTCTTTTATGCTATACATTAACAATCTCTTTGCAACATAATTTTATATTATAATAAATGATCTGTCAAAAGGTCGCAAATAATCTTGTGCTTCAAAATTATCTTTTTGGGTTTTGCTCTCTAAAATCATTGCATAGTAATCACAAACTTTATGAATTAAATTAAAAAAATAATCAGTAAGTGAAAACAAAAATGGAATCAGAAGCTTGATTGCATACAAATTTTACAAATTTCATTCTCCCTTTATAATAATACTTCCCTCCTGGATGGATGTAAAAAAAATCTTAGTTGTTCTTTAAAAAATTAATATAAATTATAAAAATGTGACATATATTAATTCATTTAGCGAATTTTTTATTTGTTGATCCCGAAACATTAAGTCCTTTGAAAGAATACAAGAATATAGGGTCTTGTGTGACCCCCAGGCGGGGGGCGGATCGATGTTGCGGCAACGGGGTTTAGGGGGACCCTTAGGCTGGCTGGACAAGGGTGCCAAAAAGGCCTGCTTCCTCTAATCCCAACTGCCCAAGAACCCAAAACAACGAAACAAATGAAGTATTTGTAAACACTTTGTTACTATTTCTGACTAAAACGGTATATTGTGAATAAATATAAAAAATAAGCCCAAGCCAATTGTTATTCACCGGATATACATAAATTTTTAATTGGTTTTGGAGCCCCTGTCTATTAGAACAGAGATAAAAGTTCTGTGTTTCAACTACTTCGCTTCTCATCTTGAGCATTAAAATTTATTTAAACTATATTGATTTCCAATTAATTTAAATATAGATGGATAACGAATATCGTAAAAATTATATAAATATATAGGATGCTTCTAATGGCGTCCAATTTCGAAAGAACACTAAATCAAAATAATTGGAAAAATAATTTATATTTTTAAAATTTTATTTATAATAGATCACATCCAAAAGCATGGATACAAAAAAGGCACCTCGCATTACGCAGACGTGAAACAAAAATAATGCACCTCGCTCAGCGCGCTTTTTCTAAGTTTTAGAGAGAGATCTGGCGAATAGGGCGAATGAGGCAGACTTTCGTATCCAAGTTCGTTCAATTTTTAGGGTGACCCGTGCAACACGTGGGCGAGCGTTATCAGGAAGAAGAATCGGTCCTTTTCTGTTTATCAATCCTGGACACTGCTTTTGCAAAAGCTGGTGCATTTCATCAATTTCTCTACAATACTCGGCAGATATTGTTTCACCCGGTATTAAGAAATTATAGTGGATTAAGCCTGCACAAGACACCCTAGAGTCAACATGATCTTTTTCGGATACAAAAAAATTGCGCGAATTTCTGATTTTTCTATCTGTAACAAAAAGATAAACAACTTTTGTAAACTGTGGTTAAAAGTGAAACTTTTAGCCCAGATAGATAGGACAGGTAATGTCCTTTAAAATAATATATAACATTTATGCAAAACTTTATTAGTAAAAAATGCATTAAAGTTTGACATAACAAAAACGGACATTATTTTTGCAACAACCGAATACTTAAAAGGTTTCTTTAAAATTTTTTCATTTTTAAAAAACATATTCCTAAAAAACAATTCAATTTCTATAATGAGATTTTATTATTCTATTTTTTAAATTTTTAAATTTTAAAAGAAATGGAAAAAGAAAAAAAAATATAAATTTTAATTCTTTTTCTTAGGTTTATTTAAAAAATTCAGATCCATTCATGGGTTCAAAACATGTATGTACCTGTGAGCACCTGAGAATTTGACTACAGCCATGAGTTATCCGGGCTAAAAAAGCATTTCTTCTGAATATCATTCTTTCCCTCCATCATTATTAAGCCTAACTCCGAATTAGTCGATCGACTGAAGTTTATTTAAACTAATCTAAACTAAAATCCCTTTGACAAACAGAGAAGTCCATTATGAATGCTCTAGTAAAAATCATATATGGATTATAATTTAACTTAATACATTCACTAATGCAGTTTATAGATCGTGGTTACTCTGAAATCATCTAGTGAGATTAAAATGGTTAAATTAAGAGATTCCCATGCTTTGTTAAGTAAGGGACGATTAATAATCATTGTAGTATTGACAAGTGTGGATATACTGTATATATATAATATTATATATATATACACACACACAATATATTCAAACTTGTCGATATATATATATATCAATATATGTTATAAATTATAATTTATATTAATTTCCTTTTTCTAATGAAGATAGAAAATTAAGTATCAACACATAGGTGAACGTGCTTCATCAATTTTCCGCTCCATACTGATCAACTCGTAAATTTGTTTGGTTTTTTTTAGAGATGTTTTCCCCAAAAAGCTACCGCCCTTTTAGGCCACTTTTATGCTTGAAAGATCTTTTGTTCCTTTTTTGACTCTTTTGCTATTCTCTAATGACAATCAAATAAAAAACTTATCAAATTAATTAAATTTTAGAACAAAATAAAAAATAATCATATTCATTTATTTAAAATTAAATTAATTTTGTTTTCCTTTTGAGAGAAGATTTTTACTAAGTATTTTTAAATTAATTTTATATCTAAAAGTTTTGCACTTTATTGTCAGGTTTATTTAAATTTATTAAATATATTAATAAGATTTAGCCTCTGTGTCCGAATAGATATTCCACAACTCTGTTTAGATAATAGAATAACTTAAGAAACCGAAAAGGAAAATAATTATACTATATTGTATAGTTTATTTTAAACGTTAAAGTAAGGGACGATTAAGAATAAAAAAAAGAAAGCTCATCAATTGCTGTCAAATTACTATATTTCATTTTATCTTGTTTTAGTTAATCTTTGGTGGCATAATATATTTTTCTTATTTTAAACGTTATATTTTGAATGTTTCATTAAATAAAGATAATAAGTATGTCTATCTTTAAAGTTGGCTGCCGGAAAATGGGTCATCTTAAGAGTAATGTCAAGTTATTCTCTCAAATAACATGTAAGAGTTAGAGAAACTTTGGATTTAATATCGCTTGTGTAATTGTATTTATATATCCTCTAAAATGGGAATACTTGGATGTGAGATGGGCCTTGCCGAGAAGGTTGCCTTATAATTTCTCGGTGAGCGAATGGACCAAAGTTTCTCTGAAGGAATCCAGGGATTCTCAGCCATCCTTGAAGAACCTCACATTGTGTTGAGGTTGAGGCGGAAGAGGATCTCAGATTAGCCAACTTCCCTCAGCCTCGAACCCTTTCCAGAATGAAACTGCTTGTCCTCTACGTTAGGTTAATAACCCGAGCTATGCTTGCGGACAGTCGAGTAATTAGATGGTAATGGAACGATTGTTTTAGAGCTTCCTGTATGTTCTCACAACAGTCTTAAGTCAACTTCCAAGCACTATACCCCTAGAATCATTTGCCTATCATAAATATATATATATATAAGTCCATATCCCTTGTCCGAGAGGTTAGAGATATTGAGATTGTTATTATTGATAATCTTCAAAGTCAAAAAGTGTGGATTCAGATGCCAGGATGAAACTTTTCTTTAAAATCAATTGGATACCATTTGATATAAATAAATATGTCTAAATAAGTCTTCCATAAATAAAAAATATTAATCATTGAGTTGTTTAAAGTCTCAGATACTGAAAAGACTATATATTATCATATGTCTATCATTCTATTATAAATAACGATAAATACATCGTAACCCTTTGAGCGTCACAAAGATACCTAAATATAAATAATTTTGAAAATTTACATGTTTAAAACATTTTTAAAATTTATTATCTATTTTCTCTAAAAAAAATTAAAATAAATTAGTCAGTAGAAAATAATTTTTCTAGCATATCCCTTGAAAACTGTCAGGGCTCACACCTCGTAAGTAGGTTGATAGCGAAGAAGAGTGAGATTTCTTCTGTTGCCTTCCTCTCTCAGTCTTCTTCCTTCTCCTCCCCTCCTCCATTAAATATGATAGACTTTTTTTACCTTTCGGTAGCATCTACTACCCGGGTAAGGGAAGAAAGAATCTTATTTCTTTCTAAAAACTTTGAATACATTTTTTATTTACATTATGCTAGGACTTTTTTAGAAATTAATCTTTGTATGAATATCTAAAGTATTTTTTTTTTATTTAGAATAAAAGTAGATAATTTTATTTCTATTTCTATTAGGTATAGAGATATTCTTTCTCTATTTAAATTTAAAGATTAATGTCTAAAATTTTTTTATCTGGGCTATTTTTTTTATTGACAATCCCTTTTTCTAAACATGCAAATTTCCATAGTCATTTCTAAATCTGATGAATTTTTAAAATGAAAAGCTTTAGATGTTGTTTTTTAGATAAAAAAAATAAATGACTTAGTCGAGTTAAAGTCAATCCAATCAGACATTTTGGCCAATCGGCCTTTGCCTTTACTCCACAAACAGTTGCCGATGAGCGAGTCTGATTGTCTTCCATCTCTTCAGTCCTGAATGAAAGCCTATAATATACTCAACATTAACACACTCACTCCAAATGTGCAAAGTCCACCAAAGTGTGCTCGGAACTGTGCTTTATACCAACTGCTGCCTCTCTCCCATCCCTTTTCCCTTCTTTTCTTATACCACTACAAAGCACTTTTTCCAAAACTATTGTGTGAATCACAATACAGCATCCCTATGTATATGTGCGTGGCTTATAGCCATGCGGAATTTCTTCCGTTCATTCATCAATGCCGAGAATGACACACTCACACATTTCCAGGACATTGGATCAAAGACACGAAGGCATCTTAAAGGAATTTTATTTTTCGGTCTTTTTTTTTTAAATTGCTTGCTCTTCATTCCATATAAGAACAATTAGAGATTTTGGAGATAATAGGTTCTTATTGATTTAATTTTTGTTTGATGAAAAATTAAATAAATAACATAGAAGAAAGTTAATTATAAATTATAAACATTAAACATATTTAATTTGGGAGAAATTTACAGTCATCAGGGAGAGATTGAAATTTGTCCCAACTTTTTTAATTATGTGAATGATTATTGAATTTTATAAATTTGTTTTTTATATTAATAAGAAAAAAAAAAAAAAATTATTGCATTAATATTTTTTTTTTTTTTTATAACCACTCAGAAAGTCTTTTATTCCTTTTAGGTATTATGATTAAATACCTGAATGAACGATCATCGTTTTCTTGAAAGAACTATAACAAGTTCATATCAACA